>VWZK01010066.1:71475-117494 GCA_013396935.1 Baryphthengus martii | reverse complement strand
CCACAACAGTATCACCCATACCAGCCTGATCAAAACAAAATAGATGAGACAAATGTTGAGAATAGAAGATGAGGAGAAAAGATAGTCAATCTAAATTTGGCTTTTTCAGGACAAAAAGACACAGAGAAAGCAGCCGTCAGTCTGGTGGTGGTGGTGGTTCAAACTCCCATTGTGGATGTAAAAAGAAATCACAGTTCTGAATATATAAATAAGAAATGATGGACACAATTACTCAAAGATATTACCGACAAACTGTCAAAGTGTTTAGATTTCTAGTGAATAGACTGAATGGAATAAAAAGCTAGTTACCATGTTTTCAAGTAATTAAAATAATATCTGGAGGTATTTAATTTTCAGACAAGATTTTTGTGAGGTCAACAGGGATTTTTACCTGAGAAGAGTACTTGAGTAGACAGATACAGACGTAAAACTGACTTTTCTGTTCAATGATGGGTGAATATCAGATACAGATTTGAAGCTGTGAATCCTATACCAGAAATTCTCTTTTCTCCCTTTGTAACTTCCATATGGAAATATGCATGCTTCTTTTCTCTTTTCCTGCATTAGTGACCTCAAAAATTGTTTCAAAACCAATATTTTAATGGGAGTGTGTTTGGTTTAGGTTTTTTAGGGGAACAGATGAATGCTTCCAAAAGGATTTGCTTTCATTCCAACAAGGCATGAAAGCAAATTCTGAAACCTTGAAAGTTGCCCTGAAATGAAACCATCAGTTTTTGGTCAGCCTTACTAAAACAACCCTCTGCTCTTTGGTCAAGCATCACCTGCAATAACAAATTTCACCACTCAAAAGCAACTGGCTCAAAAGAGGTCTTAATCTGGGGCCTTCCTTAGCTCTTTCGGAAGAATGTTTAATGGCACTATCAAAAGTAGCTCTAGCAATGCTAAAACTGAAACTGCAGCTAGACCAACGAATCATCTTTTTCTTCTCTGAAACCTGTTTTTACAGCTTGAAATATTCCTGATAATTGCAGCCATGGGTAGAAGTAAATACATTGGTTACTTCAAAATCTAAGACTGGTTTGATTGAATAAGAAATACTATGAAAAATTTACAAGATCGTTCATCTCTTGCTGATATATTATTGGCAATCATATGTATAGAGCCAATCAAAGAAAAAAATATTTAAACATTAGAATGATGTTTGCATTCATTTGATTAAAAGACTAAAAGTATCTGATAGATGAAGGCATTATGTGTACTTAGCCATACCTGAGCTGCCTAAGGCATCTAGTTCCAAGTCTACGATTGTACTGACACACTATTCATTAATAAATGAGCACTCCTCCAAATTATAGTCGTTGACTGCAGAAAAAATTGCCAACATCACCAAGGACACTTTCAGTAGGGAAACTCAGTGCATCTTTATGGAAAAAAAAATTCTTGCAGATGACATTGCCAATATAGTACAAATTAAAAAACAATAAAGAAAAACACTTAAAAGTAATTTCCATTAAAGCATATAATGCTCTAAATGTATAAAATGAACAAATACAAAGTGCACAATAATTGTTGTTCATGAGCGTAACAAAAACTTTGGCTCAGGTAGCTTCATTATGTTATCCTCGTTCACAAAAGTAAATAGATCCATCAGCTAATACAATGGCTTATTATGGAAGGCTGAAGAATGAGTGTAGTGTTTCATCTACACAGAAGATGAGACAGAATGTCTCTTTGAAGTAGTCTTGATGCTTCAGAGGTTTACTGGAGCTAATGGAGAGAGATGATGTGGAAAATTGCCTCCTAGAGGTTGAATCGGTGTGGTCCCTGGGGTTTTATTGCCCCCGCCCCTCTCTTTTGGACAGAGAGAAAGGGAAAGTAAATCTTTATGATCACTGCTACTCTTACATTTTAGAAAGAAGATCATTGTGTTGGGAATCACTCTACACTTCAGTAAGGAACTGTGTTCCCTAGCACCAGGCCACTCTAAAAGTGAAAAGATTCAGCTGTGAATACTTTATAAGTATTGGAACTGAAGTGCTAGGGTGGCCTGTTGAAGTAAAAGAATGGATGATGTAGCTAGGAAGGGCCTGTTAGGGCTCCTAGCATTACAAATCTTCTTTTGTTTTGGGTTATGGGTTTTTTTTTTCTCTCTTCCCGCCCCCCCCTACTACATGATTGCAGCTAGGAAACACAAGCCCTAATCTGATCATATCTAATTCAAAATACCAAACTGTAGTAGATAACAAATCTTGGGAGATAACAATCAATATTTTCCTCTAAGTCTGCCAATGGTACGGTCCTTCAGAACAAGGACCTAACCTTACCATTTCCTTAATTATGACTTATAAGAGTGTAAATGGATGGGCAAGTCATATTTTTGCTGATGGATAGAGATTAACTTATCTATTTGTAGCATATTGTTATAGAATTAACAGGATGGATTTCAATCTACTTGTTTTAAGTGCAGCACTCCTAGATTTCAATATACAGGCATTTTAAATAACTATTTAAACTCTACTTTTTCTGATTATGGTCAAGAGAAACTTTGATTTGCTTACCTTTGCAGTTGCCTCGATAGGCTATTTCCAGCTGAGGGTCTTTGCATTTTGCTCGTTGAAATTCACACCGAGACAGAAAAGTTCTTCCATCAGATGCACAGAGTGATTTCTGAGGGGAACCTGCACAGTCCAGGCTGCATTCTCTGTCTTTGTCTTGGTCCACTCTCAAGAACTAGGGAAAAAAAAATAATGCTGCAGGAACGTGATTGCCATGTGAAAACTGCTGTGTGATCCTCTTCCCCGGGGAAGACATACAAATATCACCTAAAGCTAAAAAGACAGCTCTGGCTTTTTAGCCTATTCAAATACCAGCCGATTCATCGTATCTAGGGTTGTGCAGCTGCTGCCTTAAAATGGTAGTGACAGCAACATTTCTGTAACATACACTAAATCTATCACAACTAGGAAATCTCTGAATCTCCTTCAGCCACTATAAAGCTGAAAACAGACTCTTAGAGTCTTCATAGTAAAAATGGTGGTGGCATAAGCATTCTTTGCAACAAATAATGAGACAGCAATGGAAACTTGTCTATTTTATTAACTATGCATTAACTAGTCTAAAATAACAAGCTGAAAAGTCTGTACTAAGATCCATATAGGATTAACATCAATACTTACGTAAAATTATACCCCTAATATTACAATGGCCTCAGTGCAAGAGGTCTTAAGCGAAAATGAGTGGCAGGAGAATCTTACGAAACACAAGAGATCATTTATTCTTGCAATGGTCATATTCAAAATTGAAAAGACTCTTCAATAAAACAAAAAATTTGCATATATATTTTATGGACATATTTGCATTTGTACATGTACTTGCCTATAAAAATACATTCTAAGATTAGAGAGGGAAATGTTACAGTGAGACCATTCTTATAACATGAATGATGGTGTCCTGCACTTAGGTTACAGCAAACCTATGCAACACTACAGGCTTGGGAAAGAGTGACTGGAAAGCTGCCTGGCAGAAAAGGACTTGGAGGTATTGGTTGACAGATGCTTGAATATGAGCCAGCAGCGTGCACAGGTGGCCAAAAAGGCCAATATCATCCTGGCTTCTATCAGAAATAGTGTGGCCAGCAGGACTAGGAAAGTGATTGTCCCCCTGTACTCTGCATTGGTGAGGCCAGACCTCAAATACTATGTTCAATATTGGGCCCTTCACTACAGGGACAGTGAGGTGCTGGAACATGTCCAAAGAAGGGTAATGCAACTGGTGAAGGGTCTGGAGCACAAGTCTTATAAGAAGCAGCTGAGGGAACTAAGGTTGTTTAGCCTGGAGAAAAGGAAGCTCCAGGGAGACCTTATCTCTGCAACTACCTGAAAGGCGGTTGTAGCAAGGTTCGGCTCAGTCTCTTTTCCCAGGTAACAAGACACAGGACAGGAGGAAATGGCCTCAAGTTGCACCAAGGGAAATTTAAATTAGATATTAGGAAATATTCCTTCACTGAAAGTGTTATTAAGCACCGGAATATGCTGCCCAAGGAAGTGGTTGATTCACCACTCCTGGAGGCATTTAAGATATGTGTATATGTGGCACAGAATCACAGACTGTCTTTGGTTGCAAGAGACCTTCAAGATCATCTAGTCCAACCTTCGACCAAACACTGCAAGCTCACTTACCAACATGGTTTAGTGCTGGAATTGGAAGCATTAGGTGTATGGCTGGACTCGATGATCTTAAAGGTCTTTTCCAATCTAAATGGTTTTATGAGTCTCAGCTGCTATTCCAAAGTGCCCCACCAAAGGTGAGCAGAAAAGACAAAACCTGAACCAGGCTGTGTGCTGCCTTAAACCAAATAATTTTATTTAATTTGTTACCAATGAACAAAAATTTCTGATGGCTGTTTTCAGCATGGTCTAAGCCCTGGCATGGGTTGATCAGCATTACAAACCCTCAGGGGTGTCCATGCCCCAGCATGGGTTTTCCATGAGCCACAGTCCCTGGGGACTGTGCTTGCACCGGTTTGGGTCACCCACAGGCTGTATTTTTTTTTCTGGACTGACACAAGGTAGTTTGTGTCCTCCTTTCACACCAGAGAACCCTGCAAGGCCCCTGTTACTGAAACCCTGTCAGTTCTGTCCATTGTATCATACACTCTCCTTTTCTCAAAAATTCCATCTCATTTCCTCTAGAAGTCAGGAAGTGCATATAGGCTGACAGAAATAATTTAGGTTGTTTCCATTCTGAATTTCAATAGAAGCTCTCCTTTCTATTTCTCCCTGAAGCTGCGCTGAACCTGGTCTAATTGTTCATCCCTCCACCCCAAATACAGCAGGCAAAGCTCATAAGTTTTGTATCATCCTCGGCACAGTAAAAAGCAGGAGCTAATCACCCCAAAACATGCTGCCAAAAAAATAAATGGTTCTGATACCTCTACATGCTCACCAAAACCAAATACAGACAAAACCAAAGATAGTACTTCTAAGCTCCTGAAAAGCAGGAACTAGGGAGGAGGTGAACTCAGTAAGTCCCTAGATGAATTTCTCTATTCTTTTGCTGTTTCTGAATAAGCACAATGTTAAGCACAGGATATAGCTACCAGGAGATAACCATTCTCTTAAGCATTAGGAGGCACCTGATAAAAGATTTTCATCCAACTGAAGCACTGGCTTTGTTGGTACTACTTCATCATCGCAAAAAAAATCAGAACATTTTTGCTACATATAGTTTCCCTACATTTTATTGTACAAAAAAAATGTATATAGAGAGACATAAATCTCTATAATCTTCATACTTAAACTGTGGTCTATATCCATTTCCTCTCACATAACATGAGGAAATACAGATGTCTTTCTGGAGAGTATGCCTGAAAATCGAGACACAATCTCAAAGGTATCACTTTAAAATAATAATCATATGGTTGAATTCTGACCAGAGTTTTTATATTTTAACGGAGCAGTAACATAAAAAGGAAAGCTTCATTTTACACATGTTTTTGAGCAATTTTTCATTTTTAACAATAATTAGCTTCAGAAGCAAATTACTCACAAATTATACACAAACCCTAAATGTTTTTTTTCCCAGAATTTAGCTATAGAGCTCCAAAAGTGAAGAAGAGATATTCCTTTTCACCCTGCTTTGATGCTAGTTTGCAGATGCTTCTTGCCAACAGAAGCTAATAATTAGCTGAGCTGGGTGGGAAGGGAGAAAAACAGAAGTCATCTCCCTTTATGTGCAAAATGAGCAACAGGGAAGACAGGCTTCCATGACTCTGAACAATCTCCAAATTCTTTTAGTATCCAGGGCCTGTCCAGGTGTCCTGATAAGCTGCAACACAGAAGGCCCCAGTCAGGTTCTCTAAGCCTCCCTTCCTTGCCTGGAAAGTATGTGCAGGACTCTGGATTTAGGCCTAGCTAGGACTATAAAAAGGACTTTTCAAGGAAAAAACGGACTGCATGGGGCCTCTCGCAGAAAAAATGGATTCGGTCTCCTGATCTGCCTCAGATTTCCTCTGCAGATTTGGTGAAGGCAAGTCAAGTGATCTCCTACTTTCTATTTGTGAAGTAAGGATCTGAGTACATCCTTTCTGTGTGTATAAGACTACTCCTCTGTAATGGCTAGGCACTTTGCCACCCTTAATTGATCCCCATCAACATCCCTGTTGAGCAGAGAATTATTTTTCAAAAGCACAGGAAGGCTTCATGAGCCACAGAAAATCATGTGGTAGATCAGTGAACTGAATCCAGGCACCAGAAAAAAAAAAAAAAATCACACACAGCACAGTCTAGCCTCTGTCCCATTTTTCTTCCAGACTTCCCTCATCTTTTCTGTTTTGAGTTGTTGCAAGAGTTAAGATGGGTATGCCCGATCGCAGTGGAGAAATCACAGTAACACAATGGACAGAAAATCCCCTTAATCATCTGAGGGACAATATCTACTCCCTTGAGAACGTGACAGTTCACAGATAAAGTTATATTTTAAAGGGCATTTATCCAAAGAGTTTTATTTAAGTATTTTATTATTTCAAAGCCTTAGAGGAGATTAGGGTAAATTATGGGTTCAAGGATCTTCAAGCAACCTGGAAAAGCAGAGGATGAAGACATACCCTGGAGACAAAACCACTTGAATAGCTTGTTGGTTAGCCAAACCTCACTGGAGAATTTGGGTTGTACATTTAAACAATTTCCACCAACCCTGTGTAACTGAGGGATTTAACAACAGGAAGGACAAAAAGGCAAGCAACTGAAAGAAAAGATAGCATACAAGAGAGACTAAAAATTGTACTTATAAAAAAAGACATAGGAATTACATGATTGACGTTGGGAAAATACTTCATTGTCATTTTTACTACAGCAGCATGAGATGATACAAACCCAAGTCAGCATTGCTTGCTCCATGTAGCCAAAGGAATCAATAAATACATCAAAATATAAACGCTGAAACAAGCAAGGGCTGTGGGATTTCTCATGGGATTTGCTATTTGTTTAAAAAGGAACAAGCCAAGTCAGTTACACAAAAACTGGGATCATACTGATGCACATCTTGGAGTTGTACATTCTTGTAAAAATATTCCTTTTGATTAAAATAAGACCATTCACAGAGAGAGAAAGATGGTTGTAGATGGACCAGGTGACTCACCCTGAATACTGGCTCATCTGTTTCTGTCTTTAAGTTCATTTAACAAACAAATCTGTTATTGTATAAATATGTGATTCACTGGAAAACAAGCTTAAAGCAGCATTTCTGTTGAATGCTGGTAGCAACTTAGATTAAGCCTACAGTAGTTGACCAACCTGAGGTGGAACTATTTTGAACAACCATCAAAACCTGGACAACTATGGTTAAATCCTATTAAAAAGCAAAGAACTTTTAATAGAGAGTTGTTCTTGCCCCTAATAATACAGAAACCAGCCTAGTCAAGTTTCAGAAAATTATTTTCAACTACAAATTTGAGTTTATGTTGCAGATTAACGGGCGTGACTCCTCAACTGAAGTTGTTTTAACTTATCTTGTGTTTTATATTTTAGTATCATGAAAAGCTTTTACAACCTTCAATTTATTTCAGCCTTTCCAAAGTACTATAATTTACAACGCTCAATTTCCAAGGGATCTACTATGCTATAGTAGGCACTGCTTTACATTCTCATGTACTATTTCTAAGAAAGAGCAATAATGGCACTATATCAGAAAATTTCTTTATTACTAAGTTTACTTCAGTTAATAAAACCAAAGCCACTATAAACTGCATGTACTAAATTGATAGATATAAGCATTGACAAAACACTATTTACTGTCAGGTGTTTGACGTGTCATGGAATTCCAGTATTTTCCTTCACTGTCTCACACACCAAAGGCTCTTAATACTGATTGAAATGTGCCCCCTTGTATCACTAACGGTCTTTCATCCTTCTGTTATGGGAGTTTGGTAACACTAGAATTGTCAGAGTATGAAGTAGTAGATATGTGAAATCTTACTTATGCTGGGGAAAATTATTTCTGCTGGGGAAAATTATTTCTGCTGCATTTTTTGCTCTGTTTTCTGCTCTGCTTTACCTTTCAGCTTTTTCACTGGTCTCACATCTGGGCTGTGGACAGTCAGGATGCTTATTTCCTCAACTACAAGGAACATGTTGCAGTCCATGAGAAAGTTTTTCCAGTACCTCAAGAATAGGGATTCAATGGTTTCTTTGCAGCGCCATTAAACCATTTACAAGATAATATATCCATGTTCACTTGTTCACTCCTATGGCACAACACTTATCTTCTCTTTACCTTACACTATCCACTCCTATGCAGGAATTCAGTGTCATTCTTTCTAGTCTACATCACACCACCACATCACCACTCAGGCAGAAAAGGTCTTCAGATGAAACCAAGTCATACGCACACTTGTGCATTTCCAACGCACAAATCTGTGATCCCACCATTTATAGCATAGAACAACTCTCTTTGCACTTAAGCAAAGCCCAGAGTATACCGGAAGAAAAATGGTGTATGGCTGGTGTCAACAACTGGGTACATGTACAGACCAAACTGCCAGTGCAAGAAAGCAGAAGAGTTGAAATCACTGTTACAGTCTTGTCATGGGGAGTGTAGACGTCTCTCTCCATTGGAGAAAAAGCTGATGACAGAGGCCCTTAAGGCTGAGGTGTAAAAAGTAGTTATTGAATCTGGCTTGCAGCCTTTTAAACAGTAATGGGAAAACTCTCTACATTTCACAGTATAGTGCACATCTATGGAGTGTCTCTGGTCAGAGGCCACTCTGATTAATCTAAGCAAGGCAAGGGAGCGTTCCTCAATTTCTTTTTTTATTTACGTTTTTTATTTTGGGCTAGCTTAACTCTAAGAAAGTTTACTTGCCTTTCTGTAGAGACATCCTTAACACAAAGAATAACTCATAGCTATGCTAAACCTATTTTGACTTTGACCTAATCCAAGTTTTCCTATTACAGCTGAAGACCCAGAAACTGCTGCTTTTCTGCCTGTGCAGAGAAACTCCAATCTCTTCTGTGAGATCAGGTTGGAGTCTGTGCACTAGGAAAAAGAAAGGCTTTCGAGTTCATGTATTTGGATTGTTCATCAGAGGTTTTCAACCTTACTTCAACTTGTAGACCCCTACAATTTCACTGGACCTGTGTAGCCTCCACTGATGGTAGGTGTTTAAACAGCCTCCACTGATGGTAGGTGTTTAAACATACTGACAAGAGGGTTTTATTCTGTTACTTTTTGTGGACCCTTTATAACTGATATACGCTTTCCCTCTGACTAATTGAAAACTACTGCTTCAGAATCTAAAATGAAGTTCCAGCCTGCTTGCAAAACAGGAGAGTAACACCTCATCTTGGAGGTCTGAGGGCCAAAAAAGGCCTGAAAAACAAGAAAGAAGAGAAAAGATGAATGCTAGACATCATTGTTTGCTTGGAAGAGCCTGGTGTAGACTATAGCTCTGAATGGCAATTTCTTTATTCTGCATCTGGTTACTGTAAGATGTTGAATAGAATGGTCTGACTTCTCCACTGCTGGCACAGGAAGTCTGCAAACAAACTATGGAGGAGCACGCTCTAAAGTGGCTCTGTGCTTAGGGCTTTGTGCTGTTGAAAAATGTGCTGATTTACAGTGATTTATGTAGCCGTGCTGTTTCTGTCTGAAAGCCGCCTGAAGGGCAGATGTGGAAATCTCCAAGTTAGAAATATTTTGTGCCCTCCTGGCTCATTTACAATGGGAAAATGAGTTAGACAATAGTAATATATATGCTCATGTGTGTATATGTATACAGATATGTACATGTGTATACACACACACCATTGCATATATATATCCATATATGCAGACTATAATATTTAAAGTCGTATTCCCATGCATATTTCAAAGGCAATGATGTTTAAATACCAACATGCTACAGTCTGCCTTAGAGAGCACTCAAACCAGCTAGTCTGTCTCAGTTAATCTGCTTAATTAAAATACCACTAATTTTTTCAATATTTATTTCATTATTCTTCTGCCAAGGAATGAAGCAGAAGGTAGAGTCACACAACTAACCCTACTCTCATCCCAATGCCAAGGAAAAGCATTCAACCCTAGCACTGAAACATAAAAAAACCCTACATTCTCCTTATCCTTACTATTGAGTTAGATAGGACAGTACCAGAAGGTACCTTCAAAATGACAACTCTGTATTACTGCTGTATTTAACCTATCTTTAACAGATTAGTTCACCTTGTGCAGTCCCACTGAAACAAAACAGTCCTTCATGACTGTTCCAGGACAAGCCCAGAGCTGCCTACTTCAAATTGTCATTTTCTGCTTTGTCCAGGCTTACAGGATATCACCATTAAGGTTAAGACCGGATGGAGGAATTTATACAGAAAGCCATCTAACACAGGGCTAATCAGATACTATTCTGATCAGCTAGAATCTGCCCATTCCTGCTATTATAGCGAGCAAAGCCACTTGCACTTACAACAACCTCATCAAAACATTTCTGTGTCTCTTCTCAATCGTGAAGGTTCTTGGTGTAAATCAGAATTTTTTTCATTATATTCCACTACCAGAAAAGTGAGCAGACTACTGACTTCAATGAGGTTACCTCAGACATGTAAAAATGAACATTTGTTCTTGAAAGTTCATTTACCCCTGTTCAAAGAAAAAAACAGTATGCCAGCTACAATACTGCAGTACAGGGCAACAAGCTATGATCATGATTTCATATAGTTGAGGGAGTTGTCTCTAATGCTTTCTGAGACATTGTTTTATTGAAAAGGACCCCGTTAAACCTCTGAACACAGATGTACCCACCCTTCTTTGTCTCATTATATTTCATGAAACTCTTCACGTGTAGCTCATGGCATCAGACTTCTTCCATGTAAACTTTAGCAACAATGGTTGAAAGAAACAGCTAGACTACGCAATTTCACTGAGTGGGAAGGTGGAGTTTGGGTTTGTCATCGGGTGTTCTTGTTGTGGTGATGGTGATGTTTAGGGGTTTTTTAATCACTCTTGCATCACTACCCAAAGTCAGCTCCAAATTACCTATCTCTTTGGACAGTGCTGTACTTTACTCCCTCAGTACTCAGACTGCAATGCAGCTCCCGGAGACTCACCGCCAAAACTACAGTATCACCTTATTATGATCAGTACAGAAAATGGACTATTAAACAGGGTTGAGCTTTGATTGATATGCTTTGCTTGAACATGTTATTTTTTGAATGTTTATTGCTTTAACAGGTGTTTTTTTAAGTGAACTCCATTTTGCTGTATTCATGGAGGAATGGCGGGGCTTAATCATCCATCACTTCTTTTTACTGCTGCTTCACAAATTACTAAAAAAGGCAAAACAACTCAATTATGCAACCATATAAACTAGGAAGAACTGAGCTGAAATTGAAGCAAGCTGAGCGACACATTCTTTCCTGTTTTGAAGAAAGGATGGACATAAATTTATTACACATGTAATCCCAAGTTTCACCGTTACCGTATCATAAAGTAAGTTCCTCCCAACAGCTCACCAACTTACAGAGATTTTGGGTGATTCGGTGGCTCAACAGTATTTCAGTATTTCTAATCTACTATGAATTATTTTGGGGGCTTGGGAGGCAAGAAACCACAACTAATTTAGGGAAGGGTTAGGAGGTAAAGAGGAAATGGATTCTGTAAGAGGTTCAAAAGTGCTAGTTGAGTAGATTTTTTTTTCTGTTTATTATAATTTTGATCAAGAGTGAAATGAATTGCTTTGGTCTCTGGATTCATAGGGGAAGTTACAGCAAAGGGATATTCTGTGTTGTTTAAGCATTCAGAGTATAGTATACCAATAAACACTACAAGAACAAAGGATCCAACTCTTCTCTTTTTTTCTCTCCACTTGTTTTTTTTTCTGGAAAAGAAACAACAATCATATCTCTTGAAGGGCTAGTCTCTTGAATAGGTTAATTCTAGGATCTGTTTCCATCCCTACTAAGGTAAATACACAGACTTAATAGGAGCAGGTTTGAGCTCCTATTGAGTAGCACTCACCCCTGGCGAACTACCCTTTCAGAAGGACCTTTCACTGATTCATTTGAATACTCCTACAATATAGTCTTTGGAAGCACAAAGCACTGACTCCAAATGAGTCATGCTAGAAGCTGTGAAGTCTTAGCATCAGAAACAGAGTATGAACGATTTGTTGGCATTGACCCCATATAGCTAAAAATGAACAAATGGTCTTAATTTTCAAGACATGGTAAACACTGTCAGTGACACTAAAACATCCATTATCTGACTACAATTCATTCATTTCCAAGATTGGGAATCCTCCATATTTTGCGAAACCACACATTTTTGCAAACTGATCCTCATGTATTCACTACAGATGAAAACAGTCCACATATTTAATGCTATAGATATTCAGAAGTAATAAAAGTGCACCACAATATGGACAAATAGACTGCAACTTTTATTTTCTTCTTCCAGAAAATAGTTTACTTGGCTTTCAGGGATCAAAAAATTTTTCCTGTGATTTTTATTATAGTTATTTTGAACTCCAGTTTAACATAAACAGCTGGTTTCTTTCATTTTGCACGATCAAAAAAGTTAAGTGGTATCCAAACTTAGGGTATCAGCTTGCTGTATGTGTTGCCTGAAAACTGAACTGCAGATCAGAATGGAAAGCATGACAGTCTTAAGCACAGTGCCGAAAGCAGCACTGTTAAAAACATGGTAAAGAAAAAAGACAACTCTTATCAGGAAGGTGGTGTCCTTTGTATGTATGTACAACCACTAATTAGATCTCAGCCTTTTTATTCCCTCAAAAATAGAAAGTTTTTCTTTCTCTGTATCTCAGTGTAATTACTTCTCTTGGTTTTGGAGTATTACCTGCAAAGTATAAGGGTCTGACAGAGCCAAAAAACCCTTACAGATAAACTGATCTTGGATTACCGGAGACAAAACAATCTACAATAAATTTTCACTGAAATTCAAATTGAGAGAGTTTCTAATCTGAAGTTGTTCTGTTCTGTATATACTGTAACTCGCTAGTTTCCAGATTTGTCATGTGCCCAGCACTCTGCATTTTTCCCAAGTCAGTGGTAACTTTATGCCCTTCGTTCTTGTGGTATTGTTATTCATAATCTTTTCTTTGGCGGGTTGCTGTCATTTATAGTGTTTCTTCTTAGTTGCCAGAAGTCACACAGGGGGAAAATAAACAGAGAAACAGTGGGATGCATTGTCTATGTATTGAATTATCCTCTAGTTTACTTAAGCTTTTAATGAGTACTGACCCAACTTTCAGAATACAAGTGGGCTAGCACAACCATCCTGTTAGCCAGTTTCCTCACACACACCTAATCTGCCTTGTTGGTGTCTTTAATAACCACAGTTATGATTCGGGAAAATAGACATGTTTTACTTTTTAATCTTGTTCAAAGGCTGCTCACACGAAAAATATTTTGGCTTCTAAAACATTGAAAAGCCATTTTAAAATGCAAATAAAATCTAAGCCAGATCAACATTTCTATATTAGAGGGTTTTATTTTAGGATTAAAGAATATCAACACACACCCTTAAACTGTCTGAGGTAGCTTAAAACAATAAAAGAACAATGACCTATAACTCAAAATAAGAAGCATTAAGCTGAACCTCTGTGACAAAGGCCAGAAACACCCTCATCCACTGGTACAGCACAAAAGGACATATGAAACCATGAAAATGAGCTTCTAGATGGTCTCAAACAGTCATCTCCAGGGCAAGGTATGGTCATCTGCATTGTTCCCTGGAATCACAAAAGGGAGATCTCTTCCCAGATCACCTCTGCTCTCTTCCCACCACACGGCCAAGCAGCCATCAGCTCTCCAGCAGCAATTGCACTGGGAGATGTCAAAAAGACAACTTCATAGGAAACTCTTACCTCAGTGAAAAAGAAATCACTTATTAAAGGAATAGGGTGAACCCCTCAAAAGTTAAAGTGAAACAGTACTGGATGTTGTGTTACAGACTTGTAGTGAACAATCTCCCTTTGTGGGGGGGACAGAAAGGCTCAGCTGAACAGGGCTTTTCTATACCTGAGGTTTTGTGCAACTCTATTTAATGCCTATCATGATCAGCAGGCAACTGGCCACTCTCCATATGGCTGGTTGCCTTCTCTTCCTGGGGAACTAAAGAACACGGAGGGCATCTCAAATGACGAAGACACAGTATGAGACAATATCCCAACAGAACATTTCTTTTTATAATTTAAATCAAGTAAGCAACCGATTCACGCAGGGCAGAAACTTGATAAGACATCAAAGGTCTAATCCCCAAGCCATAAAGCTAACTTGCTGACAATAACTGCAGAGCTCTAACTCTCTTACATTTATCACTGCCATCAGCTTCTTCAGAACAAAGTATTTTGGAAGGAAGGCAGGCAGCTGAGTCTGGGAGGCAGATTTTGCTCTTATTAAACTGTTGACCTTAAAACAACATGCTGCTAGGTTTAAATACTGTCATCTTTAGAAGGAGAAGTCATGCTAAAAGTAAAGTTAAATTGTACACATTTGGAGTATACAAGGGTTTAGTAAGACAATCTAAAGAGAAAAAAAAAAAAACACAACACTTTCCATAGGGACACAAGGACCTGGTTGTGGTTGTGGTTTTCTCAAACCACTGGCAGTTCTACTTCCTCCCAGCTTTGGGGTTTTATGGAATTCTTGTATGTTTGTTTGTATGTTGGGAAAAAACATTTTTCCTTT
Source organism: Baryphthengus martii (assembly GCA_013396935.1). NCBI lineage: Eukaryota > Metazoa > Chordata > Aves > Coraciiformes > Momotidae > Baryphthengus > Baryphthengus martii. The sequence continues at coordinate 102,831 of VWZK01010066.1, read as the reverse complement.
AATTTAAACCATTGTTTTCCAAGGAAAAAAAGTCATTAGGAAGTCATTTATTTCTAATTATTATGAGGGCTTTTGCAAAAGAAAAACCCTGGATATGAAAAACAAAATGTTGTGTGCAACTAGAAGTGGGTGGGAAGGGTCAGCAAACCATGATCCAAAACAGACAATTTACCAGAATAAAAAAGATTTTTTCCAAGTTCTGTATCAGATTTTAAGTAGCCTCTGTGTTTTTTGTAGCAGAACATATTTTCCTTGCTGCACTTTGCCTTTGACACACCAGTTGATCGGTAGCTTTTAAATCCATCCTAAAAGATTACCCAGCAATACAGAGGAATTTTAAAGAATTATCATACTAGCACATGATCCATTAGTTCCTTTCCACAGTGGACCCTTACATGTGAGATTTTTTGATAACAGAAGGAATTATTAAGGATGAGAAACATGATGGAGGACAACTTGCAGAGTTTCCATTTGAGTTCAGTAAGCAAAGACCCCACCATAGTAGGCGCTGTACAAAAAAATCCCTAAAGAATTTGTAATGACAGCCACACATGCTGTATTGTGGATGAAGAATCAACTACAAAAGAGACTACAGCACTCCAGAAGTTAAAAAAAAATAATAAAAAAAAAAAATATCAGTGCTGTTTCTAAGCACAGTGGAGCTGAGAACACACAGGAGATTATATCAAGATTCTATGATAAAAATAACCTATATTATAGGTTTCTTTTTAAAACGGGATGCAATCAGAACCAATTTTTACACACTTAAGGAAGTCTACACACTCTGTATTAGTGGTAAGAAAACTCTTTCAAGTACATTGAAAACACAACTGATAAAACCCCCAGAGCTCTAAAGAATAGGTATTTCATTTTAATCAGGCTTTCTCGCATCCCCCAAAATAGAATTGAGGCCCAGCAAGTTCAAGCTTTTACCAAAAACTTATTTAAACATCATATTTCTACAATCCAAGAGAGAAGATTTCTGGAGACCAAAGTCTGTGATGTAGTATTTTATATTTGTGGCTGCTAGTCATACTAGAAAAATCAGAGAATCTTATCCTCTCAGATTATTTTTGTTGGAAGCATATAACTACTTCATGTTACAGATATTGTTTGTATGCAATGGAACTGACCAACAAAGTATGGAAAGGGTGGCATCTATGAAATATTTTCCTATTTCACTGTTGAAAATAGCTCCCTAATACAGTTTTGCACAGATTACAGCATTTGGAATAATATTTAACAGAGCCCATCTCCTTCTAAGAGACATACTTGTCCCACCAATTCCACATCCTCTTCCTCCCCAGTGTACAAACTGTTGTCTCTCTTGGAGTCTGGGACCTGGCTCTTGCAAATCGTATTTTGTCTTTTGGTGCTTGTGAGATCAAGCAAAGCAATCATAGCCACAGCTTTATTTCCTCTATTGTGCATAGTGGCCTGGAAAACTAATTTCAACCAAATTTCATTGACATGAGAGGAAGAAAAGAAATAGTGAAGCCAGTTTTTAAAAAGCTTAATCTTTGCTCCCTGCCCTCTGTCTCAGAGAGGAGGAACAGTAGATGCCACAGTAGATACTGAGGGCTTCTCATGTCCCCTTGTACTGTTGCTTGAGGAAAAGGAGTATTGGGTGACTGGCCTAAGGGCAATGTTCATTCACCTTACTTCCCTGTAGAGAGAGGTTGGCCAAGAACCTAAGCAGAATTACAAGCTACCCACCATAGGCTACTGATGCTCTCTGTGGACAGTCCTTTACTACATTAAAAAGCAATCTGGATAAATATGGCAAATTTCAATCTAAACATATTCAGACATGAATATGGCTTGGACTAGATGAACAAGGATATTTTTAAGGCTCCTTGGTAAATGTAATTCATTGTCTAATTGTTCAGAAAAAAAAAAATGTAGAGCAAAGGTTTTATGGGAATTCAGTGTGCCCATATTTACTACTGGAGAGGCCGCCTTCTAGTTAACATGAAGGCTTGGGAACCTAAAAAATTTGCCCCCCATCAGATCTAACACTGATTGCCTTTGATATCTGGACTAAGTTATTCTGTCATCACAAAGTCTGCCACTTGACCTTTTGGATGTCACGCACTAGACTGATATCCCTAAGCACCTTTTAGAGCACTTGAGGGCCAGGTGTTTCTAGTTTATTAAAGTTCCCCGAAGTCTATCACTACTGCAACCAGTACTTACTTGGACCAGCATCATTAGCTGACTCTGACACATTTGCCGTAAGTGTGCTGTCACTGGCTTGGTCTCAGGCTTCCAGATAGGGAAGTACGTTCAGCTGCGAAACTGTCTGACAGGAAGAGATGCCAAAGTACCACAGATATGCTGATACATATGACTACAATTATTTTGTGGCATTTTCCCATTATTGAGACAAACCAAAGAAAACTGCAACACCTTTAAATAATTCTTCTGGATTCACATGTTTTAGAAAGTTAAAAATTTAAGTCCTCTGCAGCTGTAGCTGATACTTAAATACATGTTCTCCTCACAACTTCCCTCTAAAAAAGAGGAATTCCACTAGCATCAGTCTACATCCAGTGAGTTTAGTCACAGAGATGTGGTAGCTTGTCCAAAGTCACAAAGGAAGTCTGTGGCAATGCTCAAAATTAAACACAAGACTCTAGAAACTCATTCCTGCTTCTTAACCACATGCATCATCCTTCAAATGTTCTTTCCTACAAAAAGATTTGGTTGTGGCTGAAAAAGGCCCCTCTCATTAACAGAATATGGACACAGCAGAAGAAACTGAGTCCTTCAAAACTAGGATGAGGATTTTCTTGCTAAAAGTATTTGAGGATATTTTGTAAACTAAATTATAATCTTCTTTGTTTCCATTAGAAAAATCTTTGCTGATGGTCATTTTTAATATGATCTAGGAAGATGTTCCAAGGGAAAAGCATGGGCTGAGTTGTTTTGGTTCTGCACAATGTTAATTCTCTAAGTTTTGAAAAAAACTGTGATACCGATCGTGTTTTTAGCTCTTTCAGGGCAAGTCCTGAATTCAAGATGCCACACAGTTCTCCTCTACTTCTGAGTCTAGAAGAGCAGAGAACAATAATACATTTATCTTTTAAGAGCTATATATCTGCAATGTTTCTTCCTTAAAAGAATCAAGTATACCTAAAAATCAAGGCAGTATTTGAAGTCAGGATTCATTCTACCTACAATGAACTGGCTAAATCAGTCAAGCAATTTTATCTCTTGGGACTTCTTTAGTCCTCACCCAAAAAAAAAAATAATCAGAATACTATAGCTTGTCTTTGTTTCATAAACCATGAATGAAAAATGCGATATAAGAGCAAAACATTAAGTAAGTGCCAAAGCCACAAGATCAAGTTTTGAGTGAGGCCACAGAATTGACTTTCACTTTAGTTCTCTCGGGCTTATTTATTGCTGAGCATGGATTACTTGGATTTTCTGTGATAGTTTAGCACAATGTTTTATTTAATTATGCATCTTTAGCTTTAGGGACAATTTAGTTTTCAGATACTTCTTTGATGTAGCTGTCAGACGTGAAAAAAAATGACAGCATTGTTAACATAACCATCAAAACACAAAATAGATATGACACACGGATGTTTCTATAGCAAACTGATACTGTTAAGTCAGAGGTACATTTTTCAAGGTTTTTCTAAACGTTGTTCCTCACTATTAATTTGCCTAAAAGCTATACCATAGTGCTTCTCCACCACAAGCTTTCAACCAAATTACAAGTTTACCTGAGAAAAATAAAAGTTCTTCAAGCAAGAAGGATTATGTTCCGTATTATGGCTTCCATACCCAAATATTTCAATTTTTTCTTCTCCCAGTTGGAAAAGCAAAGGATTAGCACAACAAGGAGTTGATATCATGATTCATCTGCTGCATATCATGCTTTTAATATCAGAACATTATCAGATAATCAAAATAAATGACATTAGACAGTCTTGAACACAGAGAATGCAAGATGTACATCTGTTAGCTGCTCTAAGAGGAATGAAGCTCTAAATTGGCTAAACACTTTGCCCTCCTTGCACTGAAAGTTTTATTAAGGAAACTGGACTCTGCTTGAAGTTGAGAAAGTTTTGTTTCTGTAAAATACTATTGAACCACAAGAGGATCTGAGCTAACTAAATATGGAGCAAGAGATGTTTTTGTATACCAGCCCAAAATATTCTGTTACTGATTCATTGGTAACTTATGACTGGTTTGGATATAATCTTAACCCACCATCATTGGTTTTGGGAGGTGAAATGACATGAGTCAACTGAAATTAATATGATAAAGAACAGCTCATTCTTACTGCTTAAGTAAGTCCAGTCAAATTTTTGCTTCTTCCAAGTGTTCCAGTCCTAACCTTTGGGAAAAGGAAAATACATGGAGGCATAGCAAGCTCCATTTATCATATGATTCCCTTCTCCCTAGCTCAAAAGCATCACAGCTTTGTACAGATGGAAATGAAATACAGTATGTTTTCATGTGCACAGAACACCCGAAGAGACAACAGAAGAATGAAGTATTTTTTCATACGGCAGCTGTATTGCATACATAGCTTCATAAAGTGATGCTGCCCATTACTAACCATTCTCCTTTCTTCTTCCCATTTCTAAGCCTAAAAATCTGTCAATCAAGCTCTTTTGGCAAGGCTGGCATAACTCTGCACAAAAATCCAGTTAAGATCTTGTTCTTTGGCTATAGTAAAGTCACACACAAATATTAAAACTTAAACCCTGGAAGTGACAGGAGCTATTTAAAATAGAGAAAAGTGCTATGAATAAATTTAACAAGTGAACTTTAAGACTGTATCTAAGAATCCCTGCAGAAGCAGTACAGACAAATGTGAAGTTTTAAGCTGATTCTTGAACTCCAGATAAAGGATTAGGTGATCTGGTGCCACCAATAGAAAGGAGACAGATTCCAGAAGTTATCTACTGTTAAACATAAATAAAATTCCAGTAAAGAGAGTGAGTGATGTCTCGGGAAGCAAGATTCTTAACAATGAACACTCTTCTAATTTAAACCTTTAAACTGCACCTTAGATTGCTTTAGTCATTGATGGGAGAGAATATACATAATTATCTAACCGCTATAGAAGTGCCTAGCTGTAAAGTTTCGGAGTTGTACGAGTCTTCCCAGTCACCCTGTAAGTTGCCTTTTACCTTTGAGTTTTTCCTAGTTCTGTTCTCTTTTTATGTAATATGCAAATACGCTGATTTAAATAAAGTTGTATTCTGGCACAACATAAACAGTTTGTCCATTTGAATATGTTCCACCTCTGAGGAACCACATAAGATATATCATGGGTATCAAAATAAACTAGAGTGAAAATAGACTTGCTTTTTCTGCAATAACTGTTTCAGTTGCTCTTAAGAGATTGAAAGAACAACTGATAACTCTTATAAAATTCACCTAGGTTCTCAAAAGGCTTTAAATAGTCACATTTTTTGTATAGAAAAACATGATCCTCATCGTTCCTTAAATGATTCACACTGTCTGCAAGCTTTGAAATACTGCTGTTCCCAAGAGGAGGCAGTCTGTGATGGCTATTTCAACTATGGCTATAGAAAGTGTGAAGAGAAGACATTGGTGGTAGCAGAACCTGGAACAATCCAGTGAGGTGGGGGAAGACAGCAAGACGGATACAGCAATGGCACTGGGGCCTGCCTTAAAGGTCTCAAGTGATCATTGTACAGAGCTGCCACTCCAATTCCTTCATATTTTGTGCATGCCAGCATATCTGCATGATGCTCATGCACATGCAAAGACTTGCAGACAGATTTTTCCCAAAGCTGATGCAAAGAATACATGTCATTTCTATATTACTAGCATAGAGACATCACATGGAAAGCACAGACCTTTCCTCACACATCATCTACTGGCATCAGTTGCATTGACTTTAGCAAAGTTACTCCTGATTTACATCTGTGTAAAAATAAGTCCAATGTGTTCAAGGAAATACTCTGCACAGCTGGGATAGTTTAGACACATGAAATAGATGTTTGTAACACCATGTGATTAAAAAAAAACCCAAACCACAGAGTTTAGATCTGAATCCAAATCCTCTTCAAGCTTGCTGTGTTTTAGATCCAAAATTTGGATTCAGACCCTTGTCTATATAAATTGTAGCAATTCACAATTTGCTGTGATTTTAAATAATATATCATACTGAATAGATCAGCACCTACTCTGGATTTTACAGGCTTTGTGGCAAATGGTAATGAAGCTGTGGAACATGAACAGCAATTAGTACAGCTCCAGAACAAAAGAGAAGCATAGAAAATAAACACGTTAACAGGCAAATACCAACTTGATGTTCCATTGAAATTATAATATTCAGTGTTCATGACTGAAATGTGAACATTAAATTTCTGTATCAGCAAATATGTGATAAAGAACTCACTCCAAAGTTGAGTAGTAGGGACACCTATGAGACAATTCAACAATTTCCAGCATGAAAAAAAATTGTTATGGCTCCAAAACCAGTTTCTGCCTAAAGTTAGAGCTCTATTTCTATGCAGGTTACCCATCAACCTCAGCTGTTTCCTTGCTCAAATATTTGTGGGAAGGATTGAACTCTGTTAGTGTTATTAACAGCAGCAATTTCATTTCCTTCTATACGACAAGTCATTGATCACTTAACACATCAGAAAGCAAAACTTATCTATTCTGAAAACATTTTATAAAGTTTATTAGTGCTTCAAAAGTATTAAACAAGCAAAACATCTTTCTCATTGAAGGAGACTGTCTTAACTTCCAGCAAAAGCAAAGATCCAATAAGCTGATACTGAAGTCAGAAAAAAATTCAAAACACAAATAAGATTCAACTTCTAAAAAGAAAGGTAGTTAACAGATGGATTTACATACTCATTACTATGAATGAGACGTGACCCTTCTATGAGTATGTACATACTCAATAATTCTTTCCTTAGTAGCAAAATTGAAATTGTACGGTTTTTTTAAAAATGTATATACTGAAACTGGTTGTATAAGAAGTAATTAACTCAGTAATAAAATGAGCTCGTCTTCCCATTCTTGAGAATCAGTGTCCAAAACAAAATATGTGAACTGTGTAGTTAGTTGTGGGAAAGAGGTTTCTTTCCTAGAGTCTAAGCCGGGAATCCCAAGTTGAGAAAGTGCTTTCAAATTAAGTTAAAGGTCTACTGACTCCAGAGACAGATGTTTTCTCTCAGAAGTGGTATAAGCTGCCAACCAAGTTGACAATTCAGAAATATTGGGAATATGCAGAATAAGCTTTCATTTCCCCTTTCACTCTAAACTATGACAATCCAGTCATCTGAAGAGTTCTCTGTAATAAGAGTAGTAGTACGTACTCAGTAACGCTGTAGTCAGACAGCTTTGGATCCTCTTCTTCAGCAAACAGTACTGATGAACAAAAATGCAAAATTGAAGCTCTGTGCTGGATATTAGTACATACATTTACTAGATGCCAGTCTTGTCCCCAACACATTCTCATAGCTAATCAGTATTTCACCTTTTCCCAACGTAAGGATATCCTGCCTACTTGCTCCCACCCAGCTATTTCACACCATATCCACAGACTTCCCTGGGGTAGCAAGAAGTGTCTGGGGATAAGACAGAAACCTCCAAAGCAGATCTCATGCCAGTCAGAAAAACAGCATCACTTACAAGGACACGAACTGATTTTGTCAGCCTCAGCTCGATGATCTTATATGACAAAACTATGTATTTTAATCAAAACCAAGTAGTGCTATGCCTCTTACTGTCATCTGAGAACTAAATATGAAAATGGTGAACAGAAATATGGTTTCTTGAATCTCCACATCAACAGTGACACCATTCATTAGAAGAAAGCTAGCAAAACTGTACTTGCTTCCAAACATCCATAAATTAACTCTAATGCCTCAGTGACCCACACTGCAACATCTGTCACATCCAGATGTTTTTGTTTGCTTTTGTAGCAACAAAGTCAATGCTTTCACAAGTTGGGAGGACTTTTTGGTGGTTTTGTTTAAATATCTGCATACTTACCTATCTCTTCAGAATCAGCTTACATATGAAATTAGAAGTCTGTTGGCTTTTTTTTGTACTATTTTTTATTCAAAACATGTGCCCTGCTACTGACACCTTTTTGAGTACTTCACAAAAAAATAAAAAAAACAACCCAAACCTCTGAGCCTGATTTATAGATAAGTCACATTTATAGAAAAAAAAATAGATTATTTCAGTGACTTAGGTATGCTGTCATGTTTCAGTAAAGAACAGACTGTTTACTATGGGAGAAGGGAGGGAAGGTGTTTTACTCAGAAAAGTGTGCTCAATAAACTTAATTAATTATCAGTATCTTTTTTCAAGCAGGTGGAAAGTAGGAAGCAGTTTTGGTTCTATTAAGCAGGAGTGGGAAAATGCACTTATATTTAATTGATAGCTGCAAGTAACACTTAGAGCTTGATTATAAACTTAAAGTCAACACTGAAATAAGTGGAAAAATGTTAACTGTTTCCAAGAAGACCAGGTGACCCTTTGCCAGCCCAGCTGTATCTTAAGAGGATATACACAGATAAAATACAGACTTCTGGAAGCAGTCAATTTTTATTTTTCTGACCTCTGGTTGCTTGGAATTTTCTTTCTACATTTAAGGGTGATAAGCAGACACCATGAAAATTCAGGTATGCCTGCAACGATTCTTCACTCGGGCAGAGACAGGAGACTTAGCTACCTTTGTGTGAATAAAGCTACAGTAATGAATTCACGTACTAAGAGTAACTGGCTAAACAAAGATTTCTGTGGTTTTTTTTGTGGCTCAGAGGATCAGGGAATTGGAGTCCCAGCTATGTCTGTGACCGATAGGTACAAACCACAGTTTTCACAAAACTGTCACTGTACCATCTGCAAAACCACAATTGTGAAGTGGAATACTTCATCTGTGTTACGCTGCCTTTTATATACTACAGCTACCTGTTAGATTCAGGAGACTTGTTTCTACATAAACATCAGTGATGTTTTTGGCTGTTATTAGAGAATGACTTATCTAAGTGAAAGAATTTAATACACCTGGAAAATATTTTTCCATATAACTGATTAATTTCAGCTTTTATTTTAATTCCAGCTTTTGGACTCTGTACCAAGCCGTTGTGAACTACATTGGCATATGCAGCTATTGTTTTTTTCTTGAAAGTTTCATAATTCAGATCAGCAGTACTTAAAATGCTCGGGTCCAGAGGGTTGCTTTCTTCTAGTAAGCGGTCAACCTTCTTTACACTGTGTTATTGTCTCAGTGGAAATATAACTACCTACCAGATACAGTTAGAGAGATTTGTGGCTTGTGTTTTAAACTCGTTCCGCTCCCTGAAATGTAAATGAATTATGCATCATTTCACTGTGAGATTTAAACTTTCTCTGAACCGTAGATTCAGCACAGAAAGGAATCCTATCTACATTTGGTTGCTCTCTTCTAACTCATAATAAAATCCTCTTTGCCTTTATTTTGAAATTTGTTATTTATAAGAGCCAGGCATCACCTGGGATTTTTATGAGCTGTAAACCTACCCCATGGAAGCTGTAAATTACTTAAATTATGTTACAGCTTTTCAGTTGGTGAGTTTTAGTGCAGGTAATAGAATTTGTGCTGAAAACGCGCAGCTTCAGGAATTTTCCTAGCAGCCTAAGAGACTAAGAAACAATTTACTACTTTATCCTGTGCTTTATTGTTTTGAGATTCTATTAATAGAAACTCTCCATGGTCACAATCTTAGCATTTTTCTGAACTTGTGAACTCAATTCAGTTTACAGGAGTCAGTAAAGTGCTGCTAACAATAATGCCTTTCTTCTCAAACAGGTAAGATCTTCATGCCTTCAGAAGCCAGTTGGATGTGGATCTCCTCTGTTAATAGCAGACGAGAAAACTGAAGAGGCTGATGAACTTTTGCAAGGACCCATCTGTAATACAACCTTCAGTAGGGTTCATTCTCCAAGTCTTAAAATGAGCACAGACTGGAAAGTGTTACATGTCTTCTTCTTTCAAGAAAGGTGCATGCTTCACCTGCAGACAATTAAGAATATTGTACTTTCATTATTCTGAAAGTCCCTATTCAATACAGTAAATTCCAGGGTGTTATAATTATTTTAGTTTCATCCTTGTAGCTGAATAGATTGACTACTAGCTGAATAACATGGGTACATCAAGAATCATTGAGAAATGCTGTCCATCATCACTATACACAGCAGCATCTCATAGAAGACAAAATAAATAGCTAATGTCACTAAACCATCTCTGTGATCCAAGTTGCAGTTGTGCAACAACTTCCATTTAAATAAAGGTTCAATGTTGTAATAGGCAATATTTTTCCTCACATTATCTAATGTACATATACAGCACCTTTTATTACAACAGTAAAATAAAAGGTGGAGAGGAGCTGGCATTCAGAAGAATTCCCCAGCTTTGCCTATTAGGTGAAGTGCTGCAAATTCACTAATACAGGTCAACCCAGTATTCATCAAGGACTATGTAACTTAAAACCAAAGCAGTAGTTTAAGCTAAGCATATTGGCATTGTGTCCACAGCACAGGGTGAAATCACTTAAATATACACAGGGAATACAATGGCTTGAGCTATAACTCTTCCTTTTTATATCGTTTCTATTACGTAGTTTACGGAATATCTTTTCCACATTCCTCACATGGTACCCTTCACACCATCTGCAAAAAGCTAGGGGTGACGTTCAGTCCTACAATCATGAAGTTGTGGAATGAATCCCATACAGCACAAGTGCAGAAAAATTCCATCTTCTGAGAGCAACCCCAAAGCTCTGAGCACCAAGGTTGCATTACATCATGCAAGATGGGATCAGGTTCATCCTAAAGTTCAGCTCAATGGTATTTTTCACCTCCCCACCATGTAAGATTTTCCTGGTAGTAGCTCAAATTGAGTGACACAATTACCTGCCTAACAAATCCTCTTCTCCATCCTACTGATCCCTCTGATGAAGGACTACCTGGGCAGCAGAGGTTTATCATCAGACTACCTAAATCAAAGAGGCAAGGCTGAGGACTCTCAGTTTCCTCTAGACAAAAAGATGGAGAAATTCTCAGTTGTAGCTGCCAGATAGCCACAGGCTTCTGCTGTCTATAGGCCAAAATAGCTTGACAGAGGCCCTTAGTTTGGAAGTCCCTGAGAGGATGGGATGTTTATCAACTCTTCTTTCCAATTAATTTGCACATGTCCTTTATGTCTCATAAGGAGCATTTCAACAATTCCCTCCAGAAGATTAAACTAGACCAACCAACACAGCTGACCAGCACCTTTGACACTGCTGCTGCCATACAGGGGTACAGAGACCACCTTATAACAACACTTCCAGGAGTTTGATTTAGCGTCCACGCTTACAGCCAGGTATGGCAGTAACACAGGTTACTTTGCAAGTGCTTTCACTGTAAAAGTTTCTCCTAAAGTCCAGAAAAAAAAACCAACAACAAAACAAAACAAAAAAACCCCACACACAACAAACAAAAAACAAGGAAAAAAAACAAAACAAAAACAAAACAAACAAAAAAAAAAACAAAACCTGATACAGTGAAATAAGAATGCAGATGTAAAAATATAATTTCTGTTAGAGCAAGAAAAGAGAAATTTATATGTGTTTGTTTTTGGGTTTTTTTTCCCCCCTTCTTTCTTCGGGGAGGAGAAAGTGTCTTTCAGAGCTTTCTTGTCTCAGAAAAGCTGATGCTGGCAAGCAACTTTTGTTTCATAACTGCAAATACAAGGCATGAAATTTGATCTTTCATTAACATGAGAACAGTTCTTGTGGTCTCACAGCTATTTCTGACCAGACCTTGCAAGATAACAGAAACCGATTTCACTAAGGCATTTCTGAGCTGAGCATTTGAAAGCAAGTTGTATGCTTTTTAGTTACCTGGAGCTTGTTTATTCAATGTAGTCTTCTGAAACTTGAAAACACTGAAAAAATGTAACTGATGATTACAAGCATATTAATCTATGGCATCCCTGCACTGCCTGGTGAAGAACTATTACTGCCACAGGAGCATTGATGTCGGTGGGTATGTTTATTCAATGTTACGCGGCTCTGAAAGAAATAGTAGCTTGCGCACTGCGAAAACACTGAAGTTACACTGAGCTATGCAGCCACCTTCTGCTCAGGAGTGTTTGCTCAGGAGTGTTTGCAGTGCAGAAACAGATACAAACAAACAATTACAACAGTTACATCCCGCTTCCTTCACCTGTACACACCTACACAGGCATGAACGTAGACACAGATGGACATGTCCCCTCTGCAGTTTCTGCCTCTGGCAGCCTACGCATTCTTTCAAAAGGTTTGCTTGCGCTTCTCGGTTTACATGGTGTAGAAAGCAGAGAAAGCCATGTGGAAAGCAATTTATTCATTTCCTGTTACAGCTCGCTCCAGCTCACACCCGAGGAGATTGTGAAGGTTAATACAGGATGACCCAGTATTCAGCAAGGACTATGCAACTTAAATACACAGCAGTAGCTTAAGCTAAGAATATTAGCACTGTGTCCTGCCATATCTGCATGCTGGCTATCCTGTCAGATATATTAACAGGAGTGGTTGACAGCCTCATAACTGCTGTCTTGCAAAAAAATATTCAATATGATGTGGGTACCTACAAAGACTAGTGCTCCCTAGACATGCTCGGTGATTAGCTGTAAGACTGCTGGACACACATGGCTTCCACAGTCTGTGTGAGAGAGTCCTTTACACAGATCCTTGCATTTTTCTACAATTTTTCCCAAATTCTCCTTCCAGTCTAGTCTCTGTTTTCCTGACTTAGGGGATGTTGAGATCCTCAGATTTGGTATTGTGCTAGCTTCTTGCTTGTAATTCTCCTTCTCCAACGGAAAAGTCTTCATTCATGAATAACAAAGTTATTTCTGAATAACATATGTGATCAAATCAGAGGTTTGAATTCTCTATTGCCTGTGTATTTCATAACAGTTTTAAGTCTGTATTATGCAAAGTACAATGCCGCACAACACCAACTAGAATGCACAGGTGGTTTGCTGGAGTTCTTACCACAAACCAACACTGTTTCTGCCCTGTAAAACAGGAAACAACAGCTTGGCCATTGTTTGCCTTAAATTGATTTCTATCACCTTTCCCAGATTAAAAATCTGGTTGCTAGGATTTTTCATTGGAAGAATTACTTCGCAGATTATAGCTGGGCATTTTTTTTAGGGTGCATTCTGGACTGTAGCACTTAAACATGATATTGGATCACCATGTACAGGTCCTGAGAGAATGCCCTTCATAAAGGTTTGGCTGCCTGGGCTCAGGGTCAAGAGACAGACAGCACAGCTGTGGGCAGCCCCTTTCCCCGATGTCCCCAGGGAACAGCTCCCAGGCAATGCTGGAGAGAGGGCAACCCAGCTGGGGCTTGTCCCCACCCTTGGGAACTACTTTTCAGCTAAACTCTTGCTGTTTGGATTCTGCCTGATCCACTGCTCCCACCTCACTGCAGCTTCACCCCAGGTTCTGCTAATCCAGATCCAGATCCCAGCCTATGGGTGACTTTCCACTTCAACAGCGGCCCATCCTCAGGGAGGTGCCCAATCCCCAGGACTAGGGCTGCCCCAGGCCCCCCTCCCCATCTCCCCTGCTCCTGGCTGGGGGGTGGCACAGGTTCTGGCTGCCCTTGGGGAGCCCCCACCGCTGCCACTCCCTGGACTTCACAGCATCTGACACTCTAATGTAGACTGCTCGCCTTTTACATTACATTTTTTACCATATTAAAAGGATTTTGGCAGTTGTGGTGGTTCAAGTAGAAAGGAATTGGTCCCCCGAGAGGAATGTGTAATGATTTGCTTTGGACTGAGGAAGCGGAATTCATTCTTAATTGAGTAATACGACAAAAAAAACCTTACATGTGCTAATTTGTTGGATTCAAATGTATTTAGACTGCGTTATAAGGATGTTTTGGCATTGGGTAATTAGGATCTTAGAGAAGACAGCTGTAAGATTGGACCATTTTGACAGTAAAGATTTTGATGTAGGTAAGGTCACTGTGACACTAAGATCATACAAGTGGTATAAATGTAAAGGAATTGTGTTTACTCAATAAAACAAGCAACTTGAAAAGTAAATTTCAATAAAAGATATACCAAATATATCATTAAAAATACATAAATGAAATAGCTTTGGATTTTTCAAAGAAAAAACATTTGATGTCTGAAGGACATTTGAAGAACGGATCCTTAAAGACACTGCCCAAATCACATCTTTAAACTTCTAGAGATGATTTTATCTGCTATGTGAAGAAAATTTTGAGTATGAAGCAGATAAAAACTTGTGTTTATAAGAGTTTGCCTTTGATGATAGTTATAGAAGGATATTAATTTTTTTTTCCTTATTTCTGCAGGAGTAAATCTGAAGCTTTCTATGGACATTAAAATAAAGTTGGCAAAGGTAACAACCAACAGCTTGACCTGTCTAATCTCAGTCTCTTGTTATGCTAAATAATGATTCAAACTTCAAATGTCAATTTTGCCCATACTTCAGAGGTACTTGAGAGATTTTCCTGTATTGACACAATTCAACTGTATTTATTATGCCTTCAGATGTTTCATGAATAGAGTCTGGTTTAATAGGCGGTTTCAAGGCTGAAAAATATTCTATAATATCTGCAAAATCCTTGGATATTTTTGCTACTTTATTGAAGCTATGAATTTATGAACAGAGGGCTTGATATACTGTTTTCTAAATGAGCAACATCTTTGATACACACCAAATCTTTTATCAGAAATGTGTATTCTCACATTCAAACTGGTCGGGGAACTCTCAAAAGGAGAAAAGATCATTTCAGAAAAAAAGGCAGCTCTGAGTACTGCTATATTGTCTTCGGTTTTAAAATAAGACGGTGCGATCACTAACAAGCAGATGTCAGAGAAGTCGAAGAGCCTGTAAATTTTGCAGAATACCTTTCAGGTTAGAAAAGGTTCACAGAAATGGACTCAGTTCATGAAACTTTTAGAACTCTATTAATTCCTGTTTAGCTGATATCCTGTTACTAATACACCACAAAACTATACACATAACTGTAGTAACCTGTAGTTGCATCCATGTTACAGTGTGTGAAATAACTACAGCTTCTTGAAATTCCTTTCAATTAAATATCCCTTCTACTTAAAAGCTGCTAGATTTCCTGCACTTCTACCTTCTGTCAGCTCTTCTAGGAAACAAAATTCATTTGCATTACTACACATTTCTAGAGTACAATACAATGACTCCTTCCCCATCTCTTTAAGAACATCAGCACTATAAACTCAGGATTCCAATAAAATCCAAAGTTTATAGAAAACCTTCAAACAGAGAAGTTGTTTATTAAGAAATGTTCTCTTTAAAAACGCAACATTTCATAAGCAAATTGCCTTTTCAAAAACCTTATAAAAAAATCTGTCCAAATTTTCTCAATTCCTTCCCTCTTTATGACAATATCGTTTTTAATCACTTCTAGCTTTGCTTACAAAAATCTTATTATGAAAGAAAATATTTAGCAATTCAGCTAATCAGATTGGCTAGCAGAGGTTTCATTTGTTTTGTTATTGATAACAATTATTTTTAAATCTCAGATAATGAAAATCCATCTATCCATAAAAGAAGTAAAACAATTTAAAAACAAAACAAAAGCCCAAAGGAGTCAGTACACGTACGTACTTGACCTGGGCAAAAGGCGAACATTTTCTCTAGACTGCCTGGAGCTACACAGCTATCTTATGCGATGATATTGATTAAAACATTCTTCTGGTGTGCTTTTCTTTATTGATCTTTTGAATATACATACACCTATCTTTGGATATATGTGATTCTACCTTTCGTACTTTTTCAGCTCATATCTTTTTTTTGACCTTTCACAAATGTTAGATGAGGGAACCATCCTTTACACCAACTCAGTTTTCCCTGGCAAAGAACTAGGCCTTACAGAGATGATGTTAAATAAACAGGAAAAATTGGGCAAGTGTAACTGTGCTTCACATGTGAGTTTGTTCTTAGACTCAACCATCAATCAGAAACTATCAGTGATTTACTAGTCACCTAGGAATAAAACAGAAATATTTGCCTAATTTTTTTTGAACCAAACCTGTCTCCTCTGGTTCTGAGAGGTATTGCAGGCACACGACAACCAGTCTGCCCCTGACAGAAGCTTCAGAACTAGCTCCCAAGCCTTAATACACACTTTCTAGGAGAAAGGGGTCCCCAGACAATTTCACAAATGACGTACTATGTACAGTGGAGCTGCGCTTTTCCACTGGACAGATTCATCAGCCTCTGCAGGGTAAGGGAAGCTTCCACAATGAAGCTGAGTGCCACTGATAAATTATCCCTAGGGTAACAAAGTACTGGGTATGTATTTTATTGGGTGATGAGCAGAAGGGTAACATCTAGATTTGCACTCTATCAGGCCAAATCTGCCAAGTGTCCAAATCAAGTTACAGTGTATTTGAACAACACCATAACAGTTAAATGGATTCCCGTGGCACAGATCCTAATGCAATTTAGAAAATGAAATAGCAATAGTGCAATGGTGTTCACCTTTGACATGGAAAGCGTGATGAAGAAGAAAGTCTATCTGAGAGACAGCATATAGTCAACAGCTGTTTGAGAAAGCAAAACAGTGAGTATCAGAGATCTCTGGACTAGAAAAAGCTTAAAACCTTGATCAATGTGCTGCAACAACAATGCAAGTGACCTGTACGCTGAAACATCAACCCCTCATTTCATAGCACCATACACAGCTTCAAGTTAATGGACATGCGGGAGTACTGGCCACATTAACTGAAATAACAGCATTAACTAGTTTCATGCATCGTATAGTTACTAAGACAGAGGCTGGCTGTTGAAAACACAAATTTCCACATTCTAGGATTTCACATCCAATCTGCAGGAGTTTTAACACAATGCTCAGACACTTCTGAACAACAAGGCAGATTCTTCTCGGCTAATGTAGCAGCAGATAAGAAGTAGGAGCCTCATCTTGTACTACAATCAAGTTCAGGCAGGATTCCAGGCCATTGGAGGAATAGCAGGAGTGACGGAGAGGTGCGAGCTTGGAAAGCAAAGTGTATTGTGAAACCTATGCACACTTGGCTATATAGTGCAGTCAGAATGAAAAACAGGTGTCTCAGCACTCCCATGAGCTTTTCTTAATGATTGCATCGATGAACAATATGCATACATGGCCTTAGCTCGAATTTAAGTTATATGTACAGATAATCAATGTGACTGATGTAAAATGTAACATTTCGAGATTGCTTTCCTGTAAAAAAGGAACTTCATAAAACCAAGATTTTACTTAATAGCCCATTTTATTTTGGAACAAACATATCAGTTTTAAAAAAATAAAATATTGAGACTCCAGTTTTTTCCTTCCCACACTTTTGGCATGAGTATAGCTCCCCATTCTCTTGACCTTGATTACTGTCTCTTTCAGGTTCTGTTCACTACTTCCATTTCACCTGAGCCAGTGCCTCCACCACATTCAGGTATCTTTCAGCCAATCTTTGGAGCCTTCATACAGCATGTCATTTAAGAATGACTATGTCTTGGAATAGATTCATCCCTTGCTGACAAGATCAAAACCATGATTTTCACAAAAAAAAAAAAAAAAGAAATTAAAAAAAAATGGACCAATAGTCTTGTAACAATGCTTTTGGTGTATGTGGGATTTAGCTCCAATGTGTCAACCTCCTATTAAGAGAGTGAACTATATTTGCCCTGCAGAGTGAAAGGTAGACAGGATTTTAACAAGTGTTATGTCACAAATTAGTGGCTATTTCACTGGAACTTGTAAGTTCCAAGGCATGTAGTCACATGCATTTGCTTACAACATATATGAAACATGAATACAATGACACGGTGGATTCAAGAAAGTAAAGAACACAGTAGTAGCAGAAAGCAGGAAGAGGCGAGTTTTGTGCCATTCCTTTGTACAGTATATGTCCAGTGATATCCTTCTGTTGATCATCTTCTACCCAGATGCACAAAAGGCTCTCAACATGTTTCTGTTTTATTTGAGGGGTGGGGTTAATCAACAGTCACACCACCTAGATATATACAGACTGACAGAAATTTTATCATGTCCCTGAGGCTTCACAACCAAATATGCTCATCGATGGTATCAGTTTCAGGTAATGTGATCATCTCCAAGCTCCTCTGCATGCTCCTTCCCTCATAGGGGAGACCCATAGTCAAGTTTATTCTCCTTCATTCCTTTCAGAAAAGTAAATAAAGTTTCCTGTGTTCCAGAGTCAAATGGACAGACACATGTCCAGCTTCGCCTTGCTCAAAATCCCACTGGTCTCAGAAGGATGTAATGGAGAAGAGTGGATATATCGATTATAAAGAGTGTGGAATATTTGAATTGCCATCACACAAACTCTCTGGCACTCATGTACAGCTGCACCTGAAGCTCCGCTATCCATGATCAGAGAGGTTCAAACTTACTTCTGTCGAGTGCTTGTCTCGGACATTTCTGCTCCTGAAGTCATGAGAGGGTGTACAAAAACACACTGATATTTGAGAGGGCCAGGACAGAAGCTGCAGTTGTGAATCCTCTCTTTATCAGGAAGCACTGCAGTGTGGCGAGGCAAAAGAATTTCTTATTACTCAAAACAGTGTACTAGGGGAGCAAACTGTCTCAATTCCCCTCACACACACTGCTCCACTATTTGAATTGCTTTGCAGACACCTGGCACACATCCCACCACTATTTAAACAATGCAGGACACAGAATGTGTGCATATGACATATGCAGCCCTCAGGCTGTTTTACGGTCACAAAGAACTGATACAAAATTAAGTAATCAGCTCCAATTATACTTTGTTAGCAATTTCTAAATGTCACTCCACTAAACAGTTGTAGTCTAGCAAAATTAGAAACATTTTAAAAAATAATCACAAAATTTTAAAAAGTGTTAATCTGTATTCAAACAAGAAACATCAAGTATGAGAAATAGAAAGTATCTATTTCTGCCTCTCTCGGACACAAATGCACACCTGCTTTGCTGCTGCTGACAGCAGGTAGCTTCAGGGCTCTTCCTGAGAGACATCCTGCATACCACAAAATAGCTGTAGAATATGAACTGTGACCCCCTTCAGCTTTGATAGACTTGTCATTTCTCTCAAGCTTTTTCATCCATCATGCACACTCCTTCTCATGTGTAACTCATTTATATGAAGAACCCTTGAGGGAATTTCAATGCATCTCTGACACTGCTTTAATTGCTGTCAGGTGGAAATAGTGAGCTTTTCATGTGATTAGTCCTATTTGTAACCATCTAATTTCATTGAACATTTCTGGTTGCTTCTCACTAGTATTAAATGAGTGCAATTTCCTGACATGGTTGTAAAATGAATCTCACTTTGGAGTTTCCTCATCCCCAGGTGTGTGGAGAAGACTCAGGATAGGAGTTTCAAAGACATCATTTACTGTTGTGTCAGAGAGAAATTGTGTGACATTTTGATTGCTCCTATATAATAAGAAATTCAAACAGTAAAAGCTCTCAAGTCTCCCATCATTTAGTATGATACTCAAGAGATCTACTAAAATAAAACCTACTATTGCCTGAGGCAGTTCATGAAATGGACCAGGTCTGAGATTTGAAGGCAGATGGTGTTCTTTTCCATATTTAGACAACACAAATTTATCAGCTGCCAAGCACAGGTCCTCTGCAGCGTTTCCAACACAGTCAAAATCTAACAACTTAGAAACCTTGGTAAATTAAAACTACCACTAAGTTCCTATGCATCATTTCCTCTCTTAGGCAAAAGCCATACAAACAAACAAACAAACAGATCAAAGTGGTCAGATCAAACTGCATAAACTTTGCAGAATTTCTGCAAATTTTTCTGAAATTTGCATAAATTTCAGAAAAAAAAATTCTGAAATTCTGATTATTAACCCGAAGAGAACTTTAGGCTTTTATGGGGGTTTTCCAATCATCATTTTCCAATCATCATTGGAAAACAAAAGGAAGAAAAGCTTTGCATGGGAATGTATATAGTCCACCTCTGCATATACATATATTACTGACATGAGTAGTCTTAAAATAGGAGATGGCAATCTAGGAAGAAGATCTGTGTTCACTGATAATGCTTGACATCTCTGAGGTTGTCAGGAGAGTCTTTGGGCCAGGTTTCCCAGGAGGTTCTTGGTGCTACTGCTGTAGCATTCAAGAGGTGGTGAATGCAACAGTAAAAGCAGCTCTCAGCTCTTTTGTCTGCATTGACAGAATAGCAATATCTTGCGTTCAGACTCATCTTTTCTCGCTCAAGAAAAGGTAGGGAAGGACAGTGGATATCAACACTTCCAGCTCCATGCTGAGCCACGTGCAAAAATAGGAAGAGGCATCCAAACATTCCCTTTATTCTTTGCAGGAAAGACAGGTTGCATTGGTTCAGGGCTTTTTCTTACTTTAGGGGACAAAGAGCTTTGCACCATGAAAGGAAACACATACCCTGAGAATCCCAGCTTTAGGGCAGTGATAAGGTTGAAATTCTAAGCTTTCACAAGTCAGAAAATATCAAGCAGATGACATTTGGCCCTCTGCAGTATGCAGAAGCTTTTGGCCAGCAACATGACAACCCCAGGGAATAGATCTTTTTGCTCATCTTTTCCTGTAGCAATGAATTGATGGCTCCAGTTCTTCACAAAAGGTAGACTAGGTTCAAAAACCAAGCAACCAAAGAAAAAACCCAGGAAAGTCTATACAAAGTAACCAGATTGAATACTACGCAGAGGCTGTAAAGAACCGTAGGGTGACCTCAATTGCTTCATTAATTCCACTGTTTCTACACCCTCCACTATTTGTGTTCAGCCCCATCTGTAAGCAGGTGTCATTCAAGATTTAGTCTTACTTATTATTGAACTCGATAATGATGGTAGACCGAGGGCTGACCAAGAATGAAGCTCTTTTGCCCAAAACATAATACAAACCCAAAGATCTTATAGTCTATAAATACACAAGGCATATAAAAACTGAAGAAGACGACGTACTAAGGAAAGAAGACCAACTGTATGAAGAAGGTTGGAGAAAAATCTGCAGAGGTCAGAGACAGTCCAGTCAAAACTCTGAGTCACAAAGGTTGTCAGCTTCGAGCTTCTCTGGGCTCACTCCTACCAGCAGGGCTGCTCTTACATGAATACTACATGTACTGTGAATCTGAGACTATCTCACCAATTACTCTATCAAATCAGCAGTGCTGTGTCTATTGTGCTTCTATGGGTTTGTCATTAGCCACCCAGCAGCAGAAAGCAGTCTCTATCAGTCATTTCATCTTTGTGTTAGATCTGGCTTTCTCCTCTAGTAGAAAATACTCTCCCATTGCCTTGCATCTCTGCTGGTCTTGCATCTAATGAACATAAACACTGACACCTCAGAAGAGCAGCACTGTATACCCATTTTGCACTGGAGAAAATTACTGCACTAAGTGCAGACAAACAGACATTGGAGCTTTGATTTTTGTCATTTTTCCTTCAGAAAGAAATCTATTTTCAGTGCATGAATATTGTGTTGTAATTTTATTGCAAACTAATGAAAGTCTGTCACCAAGCAATGACAGGACTTTTGCTCTGGCAGACAGTCAGCACCTGGAAAGGGGAAACTTAAACAGAAGAGCAATTTACCAATAGAACACTTCTTTCGAAAAATCTTTCTCTTTCTCTCAGAAAGGTAATTTATGGAACCTTCCAAGGAGGAAACAAGATGGAAAGATAAAACCTCCTGTTCAAAGTTCAGATTTGCAACTAAATCCACTTAGGCTGAAATCCATCAAAAATTTGACATGCTTGAAAACTGCCTTCCCAGGAGGATGCAGTCTGAAACATAATCCCATTAAATACAGTGTGGAAAATAAGTTGTCCACTTTGTTTTGTCTTGCTCACCAGAATTTATGTAATAAATGCTGCGAAAAGAAACAGTATGGATTTATAAAATGAAAAGAACAAGCCATACACTTTCTGCATGCTGAACCCCTCCTGGTATTCCACAATCAAGAGTAGCTCATATGTTAGGCCATATTTTCCCTCTTGTCCACACTAGCTTGCACTGAGCTCTCACAAGTACTAATGGTTAGGTAAGGTCAAGAAAAGCCATGTCATTAACGACATTTTCTTTTTACAGAACTGTATTCTACCTTTCAATAGTTTCTGTTGATTTTTTTTTCATTTGAGGTGTTGTTTGGTTTTTTTTTTTCCATTTGAAGACCTCTCTGATAGGTAGTTGATTGATGAGTGCTGAAAAATGAAGGTCCCCAGTTTTCCCTCTTGTCTCCTCCAGACTTACACAGCAGGGCAGAGAAACAAGAGATTCCCTTAATTCAGCCCTTCCCAGACAGGACAGAGCAGACACTGCTGCTCTTGGACTCCCTCCCGTGGTGGATTCCTAAAGTGTCGTAGAAGAAGACAGGTGACCTCCCTGACCCTGAGGATGCGCATAAGTTACGCCACCGTGGTGCTTTAGCAAAGGAATGGACATGAGGAGAAATGAAGAAAGATCTGTATAGATCCCATTCTCTAATTTTTCTCTTACGTCTCTTAAGTCTTCGAAGGCTGCCTTCCAAAAGTAAACCATCCTACAGATCAGAGAGAATTTACTAAACAAAGAAACATATGGTAAGCCAAAGCTTTCTTTAGTATCCTTGTTGCCAGTCTTTTTAATTTCTGCACTGTCTTGTGTGGACAAAGGTTTCTTTAGAATATGTGGTATCCTCCACTACAACATAGCATACTTGGGGCCAGGTTTTATTTATTTGATCTCATTTAGGTGATAGAAATTTTTACTTTGAAAGATGACATTTGTTACAGTGATTTTTCACTCTAACTGGTACATCAGTCCACATGCCGGCTACTCTCTGGCCTTGAGCAGTGCTATACAGCACTACTGGGTTAAAAAAAGTGGCACACAGTGTTCACAGCACTTGACAAATGCAGCCTTACAGAGCCTGGGTTAGCTTCACTGGCACCCCTCTGACTGCACTAAATGGCTTCAACGTGAATGCTAAAGTGAATAAGAACTGATTAAAACGATGTGATTAAATGCATTAAATAATTCTTCACCTATGTAGATGCACATGAGAACAAATATATTAACTGGAGCAACTGAACCAGAGCCAGTTCAGAAGTCATGTTCACTATGTCCTTATAACTGCCTCCGATAGTAACTCCCCTGTTAAGATCATTAGCTTCACCTCACAGTTCTGAACAGGAATTCAGTGTGTATGGATACCTATAGAAAGACAAGTTGAAGATAAGCACACTGTAGTCAGCATGGTGCATACAGACATTAGCCTCACTGAGAAGAGATTCCCACATTTTACTATCACCACCTTTCTGACATGCTACCATTGCCATATTTCCACCTTGCATTTCCACCTTGCTACCATTAGCAGAAAGATTCCACTGTAAGAAGCAGCATCTAGAAAAAAAAAAAAAAATGGTTTGAGAATCAGTTCTCTAGATTTCATGATCTAGATCCCAGGCAGATCACACCCTTCGTGCTCTGTGATACTTCAGGACACGTGATCTAGTTTAACAGCATTTCTGTTCCAGTAGTCATGTTATGGTTAAAATACAGCTAAATGTTTTTTGTACCCACCAAAATGTCACTGTCCCTTCTCCCCCTCCTTCAAAGCAGTAAAGAAACTCAATGGCAGACTTTTACTCAGACTAAACTCCACCACTCCTCCACCTCACTCCAGATAAGAGAAAGACAAAGATAACAAAACTGAGCCATTGACTTTCCCCCTTGACATTTACAAATGTCTGCAATCTGAAGGTTTTCTCTATACTGCAGCTTGCTACACAGATCATAGTGACTCCACCCTGATTACCATTAAAATTACTGTCTGACATTACTTTAAAAAAAAATGTACAGACCTCTCCTGAGTATTTACACTGCTATTCACTGCCAGTATCTTGTTTTTAATACTGAACAAAAGTCAGAATATGGATAAATGTATGGCAAATCTAGCCTGAATGAAAGACTGTGAGCACTTTATGGCAGTAATTCCATCCTAAAAATCTGTAAAATACAGCATAAAGCCATGGCATAAATAAAGACAGAGCATTCCAGAGCAAGAGAATTTTTCTTTGTTTTCACATAAATATTCTTCAGGTGCTCTAGGACAGAGAGGCAAAGATTTATAGCATATGTATGACAGCTAATTTGTATACAGTTTAAAACCGAGCACCTACAAGACAGAAAAGTATATTATTACATCTTCAGAACAAATTTAAGGTAACACAAAAGAAAAAAATATCTTTACACAGTGACTCAGAAGATGACAGAACATGCAGCCTAAAGTAAATGCAGAAAAAAAGCAAGGTTTTGGGTACATATGAGGTAAACATTCTTGAGCAAGTTTTCTAGTAGCACACTAAGCAAGCCAGGGAGAGAACTGGAAAGGATTGCCTTCAGGAAATATTTTCTCTTTCCATCTTGACAAGAATTCTAGGATGTATTCTCTATTACCCTGAATTTTCAGCAGCTGATGAAATACTTAGTGGTCATTTTTAAAAGCTAATAAATTAGAAAGGGGAAAAAAGTCACTGAAGGGCAGTTACTAACTCACCACAGCAATTTCTTCTTCTACCAGTACTGGCTAAAACTTCAGTCTGGGGGCCTGACTCCACACAAACTTACCTCACAGCTTCTGTGGTGAGACAGGACACTACATCAACTTTGCTTCTTTGAAGATCGTTCACAATTTGGTAAATTCATATTAAGAAACTCTCTGATGCTAAGAGCTACCACATCAGGCTAAATACCAGTCCATATGCTTTTGAGTAGCTTTCACCTCCCCGTAACTAAAGTTTTTATTCCTGTATCCCATGCCCACCATTGCACTACAATGTTTGTAATTCAGACCAATTCCCTATGTAGATGGAGTAACCAGGCAAAGATCAAAAAAGTGCAGGAAAGAATGCCGTTTATGTTATAGCTTTTCTCTGCTCAATTCTTTGCTTATGACCAATTTCTTACTGTATTTTAAGTTTTCCCCTCTTTTCCTTTGGCATAAATCATTCTGTGTAACATCAGCATATTGTAAACTCTGACTTTCCTTCTGAAGCATTTCCGCTTTTCAGGCTCACAGCCAGTGTTGCACTGGAAAGTGGTTTATCTACCACTGTAGATAAATATGAAGGCAGTGGTTATCAATTAACAACCAGAAGGGGATAGAGAAATGTCAACAGAAGCATATCCCAAGACACTACATGGAGCCATTGAGATCAAAATGTTTGGCATCACCAGAATTTTGTTGTAGAAGACAGTAGAGTGGCAAAGGAGGGGAGGGCAATATTCATAGTCAAAAACTATTTGAACTATATATTACTGCTGAAGAAAGCATTCCAACTTTTCATTGTGAAATGAGCTTCATTGTGAATCTTTCATCTGAACTTTGTAAAAATCTAACTCAAAACACAATGTTGAATTAAGCAGAAAATTAAGGAGCATTTGAGTTTTTGTCCTAAAGAAAACACTAAATGCTCAGAAATCCGTGAGTTCTTTGCAAAGTCTAACCTCCATTCCCTCTGCAGTTTCCCCAAGATCACATGAATTTGTTCGGATAAAAATGACAAACTCAGACCTTCATTTGCTGTTCAAAAATAGGTCTTTGATCCCAACTCTTTCTTACTCACTTTTTAATTTTCAGGCGCCTCTGCACTTCCTGGTCTCAGGCCTGACAGGAAATGGAAGTACCAAAATACCATGAAAATGGCTGTGCCTGTGGTGAGACTGGTCTGGCTGAAGAAATGGAAACACTAGCAAGGTCCTGAGCAAGCCAGATCTTGAAAAGATTCATAGCCAGATTTCCAAACCAACAGGGTTCAGACAGGTTTTGGATAGCAGTTAGACTTTTGGAGGCTTCTCAACATGAACCAAACCTCAGTTTGCCAGCTGTCAAGGAATACATACGGCTGTTCCTCGAGATGCTCACTGAGCAACAGACGATGGAGGAAAGCATCACAACCGGCCAAAATACGGATGATCTGCTTGTTTTGTTCCCTCTGCCCTGCTCTTACCTTCCCACTCACATTCACTTCTACTCTTCAACTCCAATTTTAAAATCTTACGGGTGTGCAGTTAACCTGCCATCTCCATTATGTCTTTCATGTTATAAGGTACAGTTTATGTTGGCTGCATGCAGAAAAATTACCCCTAAACTATGATCAAACGTTTTGCTGACTCTTTCAATAATAACTCTCGCAGGTTTTGTTTTTGTTTCTTTGGTGTGAGTGTCTTGAGAGTCTACTGCAAGGAAACATTGTTGAAAGTGTTTTATTTTCAGAGCTGATGTACCCTTGGTTGTACCAATGCCCATTTGCAGTAACAATGCTGTTAGGATCTGGAGCCACTTACAGTTTTATTTATGGTCTTGGTTTTTCAGTCACAATTAGAGTAACTTTTACAAATGTTTGGGTTTGCAGGCGCCATCCAAATGGGTCCTTAACTTGGAAAGCTTTGACTGTGTTTAGCTTCCCTTTACTGAACTACCTTAGTGGTCCATCTTATATTGGTGAGTGTTATGGAAGCTATCCAGGGCATTAAATGCTATTGAATACTCACAAAGCATGTGTCAAGGGAATAAAAGAAAACAATTGTTCCCTGAAATATTCAGCCTCTGATGAAAGGAACTTTTAACAGGCAGAGGTGTTCATTTCAAGAAGCAATTTCAAACAAACTTTCTTCCTTTGTAAGATCTAAGATCAATATTGTATTGGGAAGGACACATGGTTCAGCAAGGCTTTGAAAGAATGAAATTAAAGTTTGTGGTATAAGTCATCAAGATTTTAAAATAAGAAACACTTGTGTCCTATTGTTTGTACAAGTACACACACACACAACACTGCCACTGAGATAAAAGCTAAGCTGATGCTTCCAAAAACACAGCATAAACAATTCCAAAGTAAGGGTGGTGGTAAGTGCAGCGATCATAAACTTACTTATTCAAGGAACAAAATGAGCTTCCTTCACAAAAAAAAAGTACCTGTATCCTCAGGATCTGACTCTTTTCTTAATACAGTATGTCAATAAGGCTCAGCTCTCATCGATTTCATACATCCAGAAAGAATGGGTCATCTCACAGTGCAGAATAACAACACAGTGTTGCAAAAATGTTTCAAAAACACATTAAAAGAACAGCAGACTATTACCTGCCATTCCATAAACAAGGTAGAAGGGCAAGGTTACTTAAGGTATTTTCTAGAATTTAAGAATGTTTTACAGTACTGTTTGACACAAGGGGAGGAAAAAAACAGAAGCAGCCGAACTGGCTATGGTCCCTTCAGATCTGATGGTTTCTTATGAGACAGCTCTCAGCCTACCTTCCCAGAATGAAAGCCATTGTTCTGATGCCAATGTTTGTTTATTTGAAATAATAATAAAAAACACAATACTAAATAATGCTCTCCTCCTCCATGCATCCCTGTGGCTTAGTTAGCAATTCAGAACTGGAATATTATGTCTCCCCTCACTTTGTCTACTACTGCAAAGTGCTCCAACTCAGGAGACCAGAGTCCAGGAGCAACTTTAGCAAAGACTATGCTTCATGACAAGAGGTGGAGACTGGTTCAAACTCGAACTAGTTTTGGGCTGTATCTAACCCAGTGAACTGACAGGAACACTGAAACTCGTAGACCTTGGTGCACGTCCTCGCTCCTCAATAAAAATTCAAGTGTGCATTGGCCCACCCTGCATGCTCCTCCTCTACCCTGGCACACAGACAGGGACCCAAACGAGTCCTGGCTGGGTCCGTAGTTTGGGGAGAAAGGGACATGTTACAACACTCATACACTCACTTTACATACAGCCATGCATACTCTGATGCATCCACCTGCCAGAAACTGTCCTGATGGTTATCATTGCTGTTGCAAGCCATGCTCAACAGACTCTGCAGACTTGCAGTCACATAAGACTGCTACACGATCAAAAATCTCTTGGAGTTGTTGTTTGTGTGAAAGTTCTGTAATTTGTTGCTATAGGACTACTGTAAATACAGTTCACCTGAACTACAGATATGAGTGGTCGCTGGGGGTATTTCTGCCCAAGGGAAATGCAAAAAATATTACTCCTAGTCAAATAAGTATACAGCTCTGTAAACTACCGAAAGTCTTCTCTGAAAGTAATACTTTCTTTGCTTCTGGAGCTAGGGAAGACAGGAAGTTAAAACATGCCAGAAATCTGTTTAGACAGATGAAAAACAAAGACTACCCACTTTCCTGCCCGACCATCATCCAGTATGTCATTTAGAATCCAGAGCTGTTCAGCACTCAGGTAAGGAAAAGACCTCTGATCCATGTAGTCATTTTTTGGAAAATGACCTTAACTTTAGAATTGTCTTTGCTAGAGGGAACTTGAATTTTACTATCACATCATTGCTAAGGTTCATCTTATGGCATATTTACCATTCTGGTTAAGGAGACTGTGGCCCTGATATTACTACCACCTGGCAAGCAGCATACACCCCTGACAGTGTGATGTGTCCAGTGATGTGCACACCCTCCCAGTAATCATCTCAGAGTTCTCATCAAACTCAAGTCCACAGTGAGACATACTCTGTCTCCATGGCCTCTGGTTAATTTATGAAAATATCAGTCTTCCTTTGTTTTTTCTTCAAACACAAATAAAAAGAAAATCTTCATTTGATGTGTAGAAAAGAATGGTAGTTCTTTGTCATCACACACTGGCACAGCAGGTGAAAAATGTGATACATTTTCTTGGTCTTTCTACACATCCTGGGTTTGTTGTTCCTTGTATCTGTGCAGATATCATCCATGAATATCTGAGAAAGGTACATGTTGGAAGGGTTATACACTCTGTGAACCATAAGCAAAATGACTGCGGGAGTAAAGAATGATTTTGTGTTGTGGTATTTGTTGCTGTAATAACATTGCTTGTTGTTGTTGTTGTTTAAATAGGGAAGTACACAAATAATAGAAATAAACTTGCCTCATTCAAAGTTTAGTCATGTGGGAAAACGTAAAAAGCATGTGTGTGAGATTGTGAATTTGTGCATCATTTTCTTTCTACGGGTGTCTGACTGTTCATTACCCATTTTATGGAAGAATTTCTAATGCAGTCAGGTATTCATACGGGTTACCCATCTCTGTAAGAAGAGCACAGGCAGGAGAAAATCTGGACTGGGCTCATTACCTACAATCCTCTACTAACAGGACTAGCTAACTACCTCTACCAAAATGTTCAAGTTTAATTCAGTCCAAAAGCTTAAAGTCAGGAAAGTCATTACCTTTTAGGTAGCAGAGGGTGAGGATTCTACCTGGATTGACTTTGCTGGTCATGGTTCATAAAGATGCACACTACTATAAGGTACAGTAACAAAAAAGTACACACTCTAGATGGTTGAAAGAGGGAGCAGAGGGACTTCAGACATCTTTCAGCTAAGAGTGAAGTCAAATACATCTTCATGAGTCTGTCATTTAATTTTTAAAGAGTTTGCCCAAGTGCCCTGGGTCAGATTTTTTTTCCCTTTGATGAGGCAGCCAACTACTCACTGAATGATAGTTACATTCAGCAGTGACTTTTAATAGATATATATAAAAGGCTTTTGCATCATTTGAGTCATTTACCATTTAAAGGTGATATACCAGTCACAATGACTCTTATTTTACATTTGGACAAATGAACTTTTGGTAGCATTTCCACTTTACTTCCATGCTAATATTCAGAACTTTTTTTATGTACAGGAGAAATAATATAACACTTAATCTCTTGCAAATTCTGTTTACACATTTGTAAAAGTGAACTTGGAACTAAACCGCAATGTTAATCTGTTGATTGGAATAGTATTTATCACCTGACAGTGCTTCAAATGAGGTTCTTAAAAAGTAAAAGCTGAGAATCACTTGACTTTAATCTGCCCCCCACTTCCAAATGACATGCACCATAAAATTCATGGATCAAAATAAGTCCTTTAAGGTTTTCACTTAGCTTCTAATCCACAAGTCTTTTTCAAAAAAAAAAAAAAAAAGAAAAAAGAAAAAAAGCAACAAAAAACCAAACCTCTAGACAAGAGGGCAAAACTTTTTCTGAAGAATTTCAGGTATGAACAGCCCAGCCATCCCCCACTGCCGTTTCTCCTTGAGTTGTCCCTATCCCCCTTTACTCAAACAGAAAAGAAAAATAAAGAAAAAAGAAGGGGGAAAGCCCCAATTCTCCGTATTTTACAGAAACTTTCTAAAAGACTGAGGCAAAAACAGGGTCTATTTCACTTTGCAACTGCCTATAACTTTAGCATAATGAACTCTGAAGGGCACAGCCCTCACCAAAACACTTAAAAACAGCTTGAAAGGGGTACTCGCTGGCCGTTAAGTTTACTCAAGCACTTGTTTAAAAACACATTTAAGGAAAATGTTTTTATTTCTACAGATTGCATTAATTATAGCTTTGCAAACACTACAAGGTCTACAAGAAGACCGAACTGAGCTATTAGCTGCAAACCTCAGGTCTTGGCTATAGAAGTGGTTATGGCTTATTTAGCAAACCTAATAAATTGGCTCACCCCTCTCTACGCAGAGTTCCACGTTTAGCACAATGGTGCTTGGAATAACTAAAGAGACTTGCTTCACGTCGCTTTATAATTAAAAATAAAGTAAAACCGGTCAACACAAGACGGTCCAAAAGCAGACCTCGCTGCATCATTATTCCTCTTCGGGAAAATAAAAGCATCAACACAGACATTAACATTAGCCTGAAGCTCTGCGGAGACCCACAGTAAACTTCCACTTAGCTACCACGGACCATGCTCTCCCCTAGAAAAACGCGAAGGGGCGACGGTGCCGGTTGCTCACCGCTCCGCACCCTGCCGGTGCCGGACACGCCGCGGCTGAGCTCCCCACCTCGGCTGGGGGCTCCAACCTCCGCGCAAGGCGGGGAGCAACCCTTTGCCAGGCAACCGAGACGTGGGGAGCGCATCAGCCCGCTCAGGTGCGCTCTAGAGGACCGACCGGCCGGGTGCCCGACGCCCAGCGGCGGGGCGGCCTTACCGTGAGGGCGGAGAGCTTCTGGGCCGGCACGGCGGGGAGCAGCTCCGGCAGCAGCAGCAGCAGCGGCACCCACATCCTGAGGCGGCGGCAGGCACGCAGCGACTCCGCGAAGAGGAGGAGGGGGACTTTCCTTGGGATGTCGCTCCCCCCTCCGACGCCTGCTTTGCGTCCTTTTCAATCGCTCCCGCTGGGAGGTCCCAGCTTAGGTCCCCTATTTTCTTTTTCCCCACCCCTTGAAATTTAGGAACGGGAGTATGCGACAGAGGCGGCAGTTTCTCCCTCTCTCCGTGTCCCTCCCTCTCTCCTGGAGAGTCAGCCCCGACTCGGAGATGCTCCCCAGTCTCTCTTCTGC
>VWZK01010066.1:0-71424 GCA_013396935.1 Baryphthengus martii | reverse complement strand
CCGCGTAGGCACTGCCGCGGGGATCCACCGGACCCCGCCACCTCCCCCGGGGCGCCGCCCCTCCCTCGGCCGCGAGCGAGCTGCTGCCTAGCCCTGGGGGTCGCTTTCCACTACCACCNCGAGAGAAAGGGGTGCGTGGAAGGGAGTAATGGGTGAGAGAGATGCCGACTCCCTGCCCGTGGCACCCCGATCCTAGCCTGGTCGCCCGCTCGTTGCGTCCAGCCGCCCGCCGGGCATCGCGCGGAACGGGGAGCAAGGGCCGAGGCGCCCAGATTACTGGCGAGGGCAAAAGCCGGGGGCAGCAGAGCCCTCTGGGGCAGAGGGCGGCAGCCAGGAGTTTTCTGGGGGCTGCCAGGCCCTCTGGCACAGCGAGGAGCAGGCACTGCTGCCCGGGGAGGAATACCCCGGGAAGATGCAGGTCCCTGCGGGGCTGCCACTACACTTGCAGTGAATGCCAAGTGAAACCGTCCTTCCGACAGTTTTGCACTCTTGTCTTTTAGAAGCCAAATAGAGGTATTTTATTATTTCCTTACTGCGAACCGACAGAGGATCTCCTCCCCGCGACTGCCTGAAAGAAACCCTTTCACTGCGATTTTGTCAATGGAGAAGACCCCAGCTCCTCCCCTGAGACCCACGGCACGCGGCCAGCCTGCAGTGATCCCCTCGGTTCAGTGGTGCTACCAGGGAGCCTGAAGCTATCAGAATTTGTTTTATTGTTAGGGAGTGAGCGTTTGTGTGAGAGGATTCAGGTGTGAAAGGGCTTTAGGGAGGCTGCAAAGTGGCACACTCCCAGCACAAATGTGACGATTTCCCCAAGCGTCCAGATCTGACCTTACAGGCTTGTCACACACAGCCTCAGCCAAGGCTCAGGATGGAGCATGCTCTCCAGAACAGAAACTGCATGCATGGTGAACCAAGGTGGACAGAAGATCAGAATTACAGGCTTGGGTGCACTACTTGAGACAGCTACTGCTGACTTTTTCCACGTCCCACGATGTTCAAGGCGTGCAGCCAATGAGCTAGTCATAGCTTCTCCAGATCTCAAATGAGCACCCAGAGTCACAAGAATTTGGAAAGTCCCCTTTTCAAAAAGTTTGGTTTTAAACAATTCAGTTATTGATGCAAAGTAAGTGCATGCATTTGTGTGAGGGGCCTGTAATATCTCCCTGACTTTTTAAACAGGAAAAAGAAAAGAAAGCTATTATATAGCGTTGACCAGGTCAGAACATGTTTGAGACTGTTCTCTGCACCACACAGATCTCCATTAGTCTCAAACTAGCAGCATCTCACACAGAGATAGCAGATTGACATTTGCTGCAGTAGGCAGCACAGGATGTTTTGTCAGCACAGGCTTCACAGCCTGTTCCACTCGGGTAGGAGATGATGCAACTTGGCAATGTTGATGTCTGTCAAAACCAGAAGAAGCTTTTTTCCTGTGACCATGACTCCAGCCTCTGTCATACCTCAAAGTTATTCTCCACCTGTACGTAGTCCCTCTTTCCCCTCCTCAACCGTTCATTCCTATTGCGTTGTCAATGCAGTCAGTCTCATCTCTCCAGAATCACCTTCCCAGTCCTCTTCTATATCTGCCAGTCTATTCCAGCCTGTCTTGAAGTTTGGGTCCAAGTCCCCTTCATCACCAACCAACCCTACAGCCCCATGCCTGCTTTCTATTCTGCCACAGTCTTGGTAACTTTCTGCCCCCTTAACTTCTTTCTCTTCAGATCAGCATCCTCCTGTGCACTGCCTGCGTGCAGCTTGGCAAAGGCAATTCAGTCTTTGTTCTTGGTTTATTTGTCAGGACCTACTAAACGACACAGCAGTTTGACATTGCAGGAAAAAGGCTATGCTCAGAACCCATGAGAAATGTATCTAATGAAAACAAGCTGCAGGTTTGAGAGTTCCTAACTTAGCCAAGTTTGAGTGGATTTCCACAGAGTTGGCAATAGCCAAAAGGCCAAAACTCTTCAAAAGGGAAATCTAGAATCAAGAAACTGGTGGCATTATGGTTTTAAACTAAAGACGCCTTGCCAAAATATACGCTACTATTTAGTCTACTGTAATTTCCCCAGATTGTTTTTTTCTCAAAAGAAACCCGACTATGCCACTTAATTTCTTCTCCCCTTTCTTTGCCCCCCATCCCAGCAGATAAAGCCTGAAGTAAATGTTTTTAAAGGAAAATGTGAGACCGAATGATAAAAAATCTGGCAAGGTTTAAGCAACCAAAAATAGTGTTTTATAATATGAAAGAGTGATTTTAACAGGCAGTTTCCAGCCACTACTATAGTGGCAAGAAACCTACCTGCCTCCAAGAACTTCTAGTCTGATTAGATAAGGGATATAGAAAGGGAAAGAAATGTTTTTCCTCATTATAGCTGGAAGAGGACTATGAGCAAAAGGAATTATCTCTCTGCTTGTGCAGGCTGCTTTAAAATCCTGTATTAAATCCAATAGGACTGTTCCAATAAGGATCTTGGAAATTCTGTGAGAAAGAAAGAATTATCTGACTTAACTGTCAAGGCTACAGCAAGTAAATCCTCTTAGGTTTCTGCAGTATTGTAACAACAGGGATGGACCGCTAGATCCAAGCCATTATTAGCTGGGGTATGTAAGCATTCAGGAGTATGCTTCTCATAGAAGGGTCAGGTGTTGTTTTAGAAAGAGATTCTTTTTCTCTTATGGATTCCTGGCACCCTCCTTCAGAGAATTACTGATCAGGCCCTGTGCTGTCACTTCCTTTCAAGTTTGCTATTTCTCAAGCAGCAAATGCATTCTGCAGCCTTGCTTGATATATACCAAACACTTGATTAATTTTTAAAATTTGGAAAAATCATGGGAAATAATATTAAGAGTCAAGCAAGAAGTTCTTGTAATACTTAAAGAATATACAGGCACTTGTAGACAGGCAAACAAGTACAGAACAGTTATTTCTGTGCTGTGTAGCTAGGGCCTACCTCTCTCTCTCTCCTAGCTTTCTTCGTTACAAAGCATCCTGAAGTCCTTGTCAGAGACAGAGACTGATTTGGCCTATAGCAAATAACAAAATAGAAATAATTTTTTTCCTTGGAAAACATTAGCACTTAGCTAATAAAGGTCCACGCATTATTTGATTGTTAAAAGTAAAGTCATCAAATTTGCCTTTTAGAAATGGAAAAAAATGCAAAAGTCGAGTCAAAATTGTGGAGGAACAGGCCTTTGTGTGGCTTGTAGTCCTTGGGAGAAACAGATAGCTCTGAAAAGCATCATCCTTCAGCTAGACTTTCCAGTTTCAGCATGTTGCATTTTTCATGATTAGAGCTTAATGTGTGGAGTTTTGTCACACTTTAGTGAGCAGTCAGTATGTGAAAGACTACTTAATCCTTCAGGGTAACAACAACAACAAACCCCTGCTCTGTGTCTTGTTGGGTGAGAGCAGCACTAGTACCTTTCCCACCTGCCCAAAACATGGTTCTGCTATGCCCTCCCCTTCACCCAACACCAGCACACTCTAAACTCCTCAGACAGCTGCTTGTTGCAACTCATTGAGAGGCATTGCTGCTGACTTACCTTGCATTAAATCACCCTCCTGGATCACCATGGCTCTGTGGCCAGAGTGTAGAACTTGGGACCATGTGATGGGCATCAGGACCAAACTCTGAAAAAGCAGCTTGCTCCTGAGTTAAAGGACTACCTGTAATGGCAAGAAAGATACAAGCACTCAGAGGGGAAAAAAGAAAGATAAAAAATAGCTTTTTGGAAAAGTTGCTGATGATCTGTTTGCTGCCTGATCATCTGGAAACAGCCATGGTTCCTGGAGCCTTGGAAACAAACCGTAGTGTGGAGAATGTCAGCAGGAGGAGCTGTGTCTGGGGAGGGATAAATTCATCCCCGATGCTTGTAACTATATTTACAACAACCATGAAAATCGTACAGGAAAACAGCTGTTATGTGAAGTTAAAGACTGGCTGTAAAATGCTTTTCTGAGAACCAATGAAGTAGCTTAAGTGACATAGGAGATGCAGTAGAAAATCAGAACACAAAATAGTATCAGGAGGTGTAAGTCATAAAATAGCTTTGAAATCGTTGCTCACACAAGCAGATTCTGCTTATCTCATATTATTATTGTTTCCTTTCCTTGAACAAATTTATTTTGCTGTCACAACCTATTTGCTTTATTGCCCATCATCTTCCAGAGCAATCTCTTTGTATCTGCAAATAAATGAAGAAGCAAACAGTCTTATTAGGAAGATCCTGGGCAGCTGTTAGAGATGTTAGTTCAGCATCCCATATGCACTGCTGCTCAGAAGATTAGGAAGAGGTCTGTTGTGGAGTTAAATGGAAATGCTTTCACAGGAAATGTACGGCATTTTAGCAGTGGAAATTTCATGCAGTCTTAAATATGAAGTAAAAGGCTAGGTGAAGTGCATGAATATTTCTTATTTCCAGTCCCCAGCATAGACATTTATATTGTGTACCAGGATGCTATTTCAGATATGTAAACCCATAGTAACCCAAAAGTCATTACATTCTCATGTCTCTTCCTCAGCCCCGTGTAAAGCAAGTTCCATGGTCCCAAGGCAGCTACCTGTGGGCAAGAGGTGTTTGCAAATCCTTCATCACACCAAGAAATCTCAGCTCAGATGCCAAAAATCTAAATGGGCCCAGTGCCAGAGCCACACCGTCACCACCAACACAGATCAACCCAGGATAGGACCAAGGTGAAGCTGCCTGAGCATGCCAGGCAGCCACCCTTGTCCCTTTCTGCACCGTTCCTGCCTCATACATAAACAGAGGCCTTTGGTCTCCAGGGCAGTTACTGTGGCATCTTGGACAGAGATTAATGTCTTTCAAGAAATCAGGAAGTAGAAAGCAATCAGGCGCAGAATAGTTGGTTCCTCATCCCTTGTCTCCTTCCTTTCTACTCCACCTAAAGAAAAAAAAGTATTTTCTCCTTTCTGCAGTCAATGACTAGCCAAAGAAAGCTGGAACAAATCTTCTATGCTAGGTGGGAGAATGTAACTCATGACTACAAACAACAGCCTCATCTTCAGAAGTGAAATTCTGGAAATGTGAGCAAGAGGCTGTGTAGGATCCTGCAAGTGAAGGAGAGCAGGAACATTTGCCCAACAGGCCTTACAGCAGTGTAGGTCTGCAGCAGATGCCCTTAGACAGTTTTCAGGTGCTTCTGAGGCTAGGCAGAGGAGCAGGCACTTGTGGTGGGAAAGCGGCATCATCAGTATGCTGTGGTCTAAGTGAAAATTGCTGTGCTTGACCCAGCCAAATTCTGCTTTGCAATGGGTAGCAGTGGCTTTTAGTCCATTGAGAGCCATCTTTTCTTACAAAATTCCCTTCAGAAAGATGACCAAAAAAAGTGGAAAATAATGCAAGAAGCTCAGTCAAACCTTCAAGGAAGAAATACTACAGTCTGGGGAAAAAGCCCATTTCTCTTTGTTTTTTTCCCAGCTAGTAAGGACAGGTACATCTAATGAAAATCATAAACACATTCTCATAGACATGGTGGAAGCAGTTAAACAGCAGGTTATCATAGCAGTGGACATGGCTACCTTTCTGCTTTTAATCAGTTCTTTCCTTTTGAATTTTTTCAGTATTTCAGAGGCTGTGATTTTCATGGACTTCCCATTACCTTACCAAAAGCCACTGGCTGCACCTCGTGCCACCAGTTTGGTTTTTTTATTTTTGCTGACTACTAAACTAATTAACAATCATACATTTCAGAGAACATGTTGATAAGTGCCAAGGTTTCTTCAAACCATTAAAAAATCCTGTAGTGTAATGTTAAGAGCTCATTTGGGCATGTGTTGCTTTACCACTTAAGAGAAAAAACAATATTATTTTTTTGTTTTAACGTGAGGCAAAAAGCAGCAAGTTCTATGGGTTTTGACAGGCTGGTCTTTGTTACTAGCATTTCCCCTTAGGCTGAGTTTGTGGTGAGTTGCTGGCTCCGCATGTCTCAGAGGCACACCAGGATACAGTGTAAAGAGGGTGGCAAAGTGACAATTTTCTAGCAAGAACTAAGTGGAAAGACATCATGAACAACTGAATAAGGACCTATCTGCTTAGACAAACCACCTGCCAAGGCTTTTTCAGTGTATGGGTGACATTAGACAAAGAGTTCATTTCTAAGAGCTGAAGAAAACCTTCGTTTCTCATTGTGGATTTAAATCTGACAGACTCCATAAACATTAATCCATAAGGTGTTTAAAAATTTGTGCCTCAGCAAAGATTTGTGCAGGTTCTGTGGTTTGTATTTATTTCTATGGAGTGACTATGGCATGAGAAGAAAGATTCTTCCTTTTGAAGTGTAAACACTGGCGCACTTGAGAGACAGAGATATGAATTACACTAAATATTTAGTGAATGATCTGTTTCCACAGGGAGGACAAAGTATTTTGCATTGGAAAAGATACAGAAAAAAACAAGGAAAGAAAATCCAGTAGTTTCATAACTATTTTTCTAAGAAAGAATGTGAAACACTATCTGTAACTGGCACCTTGTAACCCTTAGGTCATTTGTCCTTTGCTGAGCTCACAACAAGAGCTGATTAGAAACTCTTCAGTGAAATATAATTATGCATGCGTTTGTGTCAGAAAACAGCAACTTCTGAAAAGCTATGCTCTTTGCAAAAGCACATCCACTGCAACAAAATCTGTGTCGAGAAAGATTCCTTGGGACCCAGCAAGTACTTCTGTTGAAAAACAGGCTAAGCTTTTCCCCTGAGGCTAGCCAAAATGCTAGTGTTTGAGCTCTTCAGAGTTACAGGAGACCCCTCTTCAAGCTCCTGTGTTGCCTGACTGATGCCCAGCTCTCCAACTTCCCATCCTAACCACTAGTTTATCCAACTGTCCTGGAGCAACTCTGACAGATAAGCACGGAGGGACAGAGGTATCATTTGGCAGCCAGCAGGCCCAGGACTTGGGAAATGCTTTGCTAGGAGAGGGACTCAGGTTTGATGCAACTGATTTGAACAGAGTAGGAACGCACATCTTTATCTCCTGCATACCAGGTGAGTGTCCCAAGCAGTTGACTAATGCGAACTCCCTGCTTGGTTTCTCAGGAGAAGGTTCTACTGGTATTCTGTCTCAGCAAAAAAATGCCTTGCAGATCTCTTGGCAAAAACTGCTCGGGTTGCCAGGATGTGTTATTTCATCCTTGGAATCAGTGCACTGCCAGGAGTTGCGCCACCCCTTAGGGGTTTATTGATATAAAAATTCCAGCATAGCTATACTTGCAAGCTCTTTCTAGAGTACACTATGCCTGTGAAAAAGAGCATTTGAGAACATTTGGCATTAACATATTTTTGATTTTTTTTTAACATTTTTAAAGAAATCTGGGATAAACAGTAAAAATAAGTTAGGCTAACAAATTCAGTGCCTAA
The DNA here is from genome assembly GCA_013396935.1 of Baryphthengus martii. Lineage (NCBI taxonomy): Eukaryota > Metazoa > Chordata > Aves > Coraciiformes > Momotidae > Baryphthengus > Baryphthengus martii. The sequence continues at coordinate 64,049 of VWZK01010066.1, read as the reverse complement.
GCAAATATTAGAGTGCTTTGTTAGACTGAGACTGATTGACATCGAGTTAGGGAAGAAAAAACAAACAACAGTGTTACTTTTCTTTGAGATTTGTCTGTGGCCAGCCCTGTTAGCTGCAACTAGAATCTAAATGTCATCTGAAAGAAAAAACAAACCATGTGCTGTCCTTAATTCTTGTAAATCATATTGACTTCAGTTGCATTCCTCTGGTGTAACTGAGAGCAGAATTTGCTCAAAAAGTACTAGTACTGCTATTTTGCCCACAGGTTTTACATATTTTATGTGGAGAAGTCTAACTAAATATCAGATAGGTAATCATCTGCCACCTTGGCAGTCAGCATAGATCACCAAGGCCAAACTTGATGTTGTTTATCTCAGTACTACAAGTTAGAGGGAAAATGTGCAGAGATAATCCGAAGAGAGCACCCAAAGGCAGGTCTAGCTTTCCAGGTGTCACTATAGCACGAGTGGACTATACAGATGTCCCCTGTCAGAACGGGCAGCTTGTCTTCAACAGGGTGCCTGAGAAACCATGTTTGTCCCATGCATCAGTACTTAATCCACACCATTAGGATGGCTTCAGAGAGCAAACTTGTGCTCACAGTCAGGGCAGCACCTGTTTTGCTAACTACATGGCCCAACAAAAATGAGGCAGCCATCAGCAGCAAACATACAGTGAAACTCACACAGGTTTTATTATCTATTTCTATGGACCCCATAAACAATATAGCATGGCCGACCACAAGGGGAACAAAAGAAGTAATAAATCCCCTCACTGCAGGTGACACAACAGAAGAAAAGGCACACTGGTCAAAAAACACAGTAACATAAGGAGATATCAACCATGCCCCATATCCCAACATAGCCAGGCACAAACCAATCCAACAAATATGAGAAAGATACATTACCCAATCCATTATGCTTGACTCCACCAAACTGCTCACAAACCCCTCCTGCAGCAGTTTGCAGCAGCAGGTCCCAACAACAGCGGCTCCCAACAACAGCAGTAACTCCCAGCAGCAGCTCCCAGCAGCAGATCCCAATAAGGGGCTCTATTGGCCTTTTATCTCCACCCTCTAATCACCACCTAAATGACAGCTGTTTCTCATCATTTCAGGGTGTGCTTGGCCTGGCCTCCCCTCCTGGATGGCCCTCTTACAACCGAGGGGGCCCATCCCTCACATCAAGGTCTGGTATGGCATGTGTCCCCACCACTCAACACCTACTGGGGTGCAGCTAGCAGGGGAGCTAAAAGATCTTCTTGGTGGCAAACACAGAGGCCAATCCAGTCTTGCGCTTGATTACAACAGGAGGCACCTGGGCAGCCTTAGCCCCTTTTACCTGGTTGTGAAATTCATCCAGGTGTCAAGTTCACTTCAGGGCTTGGGGTTCAGACACCAGCACTTCAGCGCCCAGGAATATCAGCTGTCCTTGAGCCATCGTTTGTGCCCCAGTCATTACAAAACTTTTCCTGTTTCCTTCCTACACAGCTCTGAGCTACTGCTTTTTCTCATCTGTGCCTTCCTCTGGTTGGGAGGCAGGACATGGCTTTTCTCTCTGAGATGCCTTACTGTTGCAGGTGCCATTGCAAATATTTTATTAGTTCCTTTTCAGAAACCTGGAGAGTGAAGGAATCTAGGGTAGAATTCAGCACTGCTTTGAAAATGCTTTGGAAGGTAAGTTCAAATTGGCACTGAGCTTAGTCATCCCAGTTGGCAGGAGAGCAGAAAGTCCTTTTCTCTCTCAAAAATGAAATCTGTATGTCTGCCAACTCCCTGTAATTACAAGTCCCAAATTGTGTCTACTACAGTGTAACTAGAGATCTATGGACTTTGGCATTTCATATATCAATTACCACTTAGTGCTACATCACCAGACCAAGATGGGAATTTCCTTTGTGGGGAGACCTCTTTTATTAATAAAATGCAGATCACATTCATTCTCTAGCATCAATCTCAGCTGTCTAATTTCTTTTCTGTTCCCCAATACAGAGCTCAAGTTGAATGCCTCCAGGGAGTATCCCTTCTCTCTTGTCTATCTCTTTGCCTACATGTAATCCTGCATCAGTATATACAGTCATCCTTGTTTCTCTGTGCAGCTAAATCCTACTTCAAAACCACAAAGACCATTTCCAAACAGCCTTTTAAGGTCACTATAGGTTGAACCAACGTTCAGGCTCCTGGGCTTTGCCATGACTGCTCATGACTACCAGCACTTCAAAGTCACGCTTGGCCATACAGTCACACCCATAGCATGTGGCAGTGAGATTTCAGGGGGCTCAGCTGTAGTCAGGAGGCATATCACTGGCTTCAGGCTGAACTCAAATCAGTATAAAATTTTCAAAACCTGCTGAGAAGCTGGTAAACACTCAGAAGTCTAGCCAGTGCTGAATGCTGTCCTGTCTGCACAATACAGAAAGTGGCAATTTAAATAGCTTTAAACCAGCGTCTCTGTGACATAGAGTGTGTCTGAAAATTAATTCATCAGGTACTATGGGAAAACTCTGACTTCCATGGGCCCTTACGGAAGAGTCCTCAGAGATGCAGAGGCTCATATAATGCAAATAGTTACTGTCCTTCATGCATTGACCTTTCTATACTCCTGCCACTATCAGGTATGGATCCATTCCTGGAAGACAAGTCTTTTCCTGCCTGTGACTGAAATGCTATCAGAGAAGATTAAGAGAGAGGATTATGAAGAACATTTTGTCAGGAGCCCTTTGGTCCCCTGGAGGAATCTTGAGGAGGGATTCAGCTTCACTAGGGGCTTACATGGTACTATGGGAGCAGTGACTGCTGCTGACATACTGGGAGTATGTTTGTTTACTTTATGAGTGGAAACACTGTGGAATAAAGAATTTATGGAAAGTGAAGGAGCAAGCAATACAGCAGTTGTTAAAAAAACATCTGGCTGCTCAAATCCCTGTACATATAGAGGCATTTGCTCAACTGCTTTAACTTTTCTCTCAAGATGAAGCTGAAGGAGAGCAAGTGGGGAAAAAAATAAGCAAAAAATGTAACAGAGCTGGGAGTGAGCTGAGACTCTTTCCCCAAATATCACCAATAATAAGATACTGAATCTGTTCAGTGAGCAGCAGATTCTACCTCTGGCCTCAATTCTGCAGCTGAAATACCCCATATCTGGCAAGCTGTGAGCTCCTGACAGAGCTTTCCCAGCTCTCAGTACATGCATGAATTCCTCCTCTACTGTGTCTCTGGTGTCGGGTGATGCAGTCGATCTCCCATCTCAGCTCTACTGTGTCTCCATTCAAGCCTCTCTCCGGTACCTGGGTAGTGACATCCACAGGGCATTTAGGACCACAGTCTCTCCAAGCCTCTAGTGCTCTGTCAGCTTGGGCTGAGTTAGCTAGCAAGGATCAGAGAGATTGAAAGGGCTGAGAAATATGGTGATATTCTATAAATCTTGTTTCCTTACGAACAACTTCAAAAAATTACATTCAAATAAGCCAGAAGTATGGAGAAACAGCCTTCATGTGTTTGCCACTTGCCAGTTAAAAACCTCTATGTGCAGTGATTTATAGTTTGTTGCTAACCACACTCTCATTGAAACTTGAAATTATTTCACACCAGTAGGTTTTTGCCAATTTTGAAAACATTTGTGTTTGGTGTGATGAGACTTCTGAATCTTTTAGGGGGTTGTTGGCTTTGGTTTTTGTTCCTTTGGTTTAGAATCTTTGGTTTAGAATTGCAGTCTTCATCCCTTCCTTTAACCTCCCTCACCACTTGTTCTCACTATTTATGAAAATATGAATATTGTTTTCTATGCTTATAAACAAGTTTTTTTCTCATGAACCGTAGTCAGAAGGGATTTCTCTGGCCTTTGAGGAGTCAGCCTAGGTGGATTTGGGGTCTCTGTTTGCACTGAAGCCTGACGTCTGCAGCTAATTTTGAGCAGTTGAACATCAGAAGGAAAGTGCAGCTAAAGTTTCAATTTGGTTTTTGGTGCAATCATGGATAGGCTCAAAAAACTAGTAAAGCAACTTCTTTTACTTCTTCTAACTATTCAAAGGAGTCAAACGTTTACTTACCTTGTTCAGTTGTAGCTTCAGTGTCTATCCATGAGATTACCTACGTAGTTTTGTCCCCAAAAAGAAAAGCTTCAGAAAACTTACGTTAACATCTGAGAATATATCAGGAAATAGAATTGTAAGCTTTTATATACTTTTATTTGTGCATTGCAAATCAAGGTAATCTGTGCCTTGATGGGGTTTTGTTAGGGTGTGGCTGTATATGAAAATGGTAACATTTGACTCAATGCAATTACCCTCTAAGCCCCTGATCCCAAAACCTCTGAGCCAAAGCAATGCCACAAGATAATAATTTTTACTATGAAAAGAGGGATGTTTTTTAAAGATTGAGCATAAATACCAAATATAACATGAAAGATGCTTTCTTTCAGGAAAGATTGATCAACACTAGTTTCATCACTGGAATAAGTATTTTCTTGTTACTACTTGAACATAGAAAAACGTTCCATTTCTTACAATATTTGTCACTCATGATAATGCATGACAAAGCTTCTGCTGGCAAGATCTGTCAAAAATAACAATTATTCTTACAAGTATAAACATATTTTCTATAAAATATATCTCATCTTCAGTGATAAATCTAACAAACATGACTGTTTCGAAATGACTTTTTTGTTTGTTTCAAGCGAAGGATCCCCCAGGAAATTTCAATGGAGTTGAAAAATTCCCAGCAAAATGTTTGATTTGGTCAGAAAGCCTCTTCTAGATGAGATTAAAGTATTTCGAGCACTTCTACTGTAGACTCTAAATTGTGTCTTTAATCTAATAGAAACTCCATTTAATGAAAACCATCTGCAAGTCATGTCATTGTTACTCCTTACTCTTCACCCCATTCTTACAGCTGCTTGTGTCCTCTTGCTATTGGCAGTTTCTATCAGTGGCCACTGGTTTCCAGCAGAAGCCTAGTAGTTAAAACATCAGTCCAGCAAATGGGACTTTCTGCTTTTTGCTGCCTCTCGCCTAGCCTTGTGCTGGATGGCTGAGACAGTCACGATCACCACGAAGCTTGTTTTGCCCATCTGATAGGAGGTATACTGTATCTGTCTGCCAGGTGTGTTGTAGGGACACAGCACTTAATGTTTGCAAAGAGCTGCTATGGCACTTGAATAGAAATCCTGCAGAAGGGCAAAGTTTCTTAGTGGAGTTGGACCAGAAACTCGTATAACTGTAGTTCATGCTTCTCTAGTCTAAAAATTATTACTCAGGTTGCAGTGAAATGACATGCTGGCTAAACTAATTTAGGAAACTCTGAAGTCTTTGTTCCCACCCCTGTGCTACATTTCACAGCCCACTTGTTTGTGCTAGGATCTGTTGATAGGACCACACTGTTCTTATCGGTACATTAACCTGAATGTGAAACGATGTTGGTGAGGGGAGACATTTTTTGTTGGATAAGTTTCCTAATGTACTTTCAGCATTTTCCAGAAAAATTCAGAGTAGAACAACTGACAAGGCAGTGAATTGCTGTACACAGATAGGGACTAGCAGACAGGACAGACAGGAGTCCTTAAAGTGATGTCACTAGCAAACCACTCATGAACTACATCTCAGAGGGGCCCCCTCTCCATGCTTGGTGCTTCAAAGTAGTACCTCCCTGAACACTAAAAAAATGCCACATTGCAAAATATGCGTGAAAGATGGGAGAAAGGAATCATAGTGATTCCTATTGTGGAGCTGGGAATCCAGGGGCACTGAAAGTAAATGACTTCCCAAAGGTGGACTGGACAAGCAGTAAGAGAGCACATCTACGGTGCAAGTGCCCTGCACGTTGCTTAGAAAGCTCATCCTTCTTCCTATCCTGCAGTATGCATTTTAGATACCTTTCCAACTATTTTCAGTCTTTCCACAGCTAAAATATAGCTTTGGCTCCAATCTATTTGAAATTTTCTGCAACTGACGTGCTGCAGGTGCCCTAGAGAAGACTGGGAAGCAAGCTGTGATTTTACAGAGATCAGGAAGTCTTTTATGGCATAGAAGTATGAAACCACAGCAGGAAAGTTTGTTTGGAAAAGAATTTCTTTTCTGTGCACTTAAACTCCCACCAAAAAAAAAAAAAAAAATAGAAAAAGGAGTCTTTGAAATAATTATCCCCATATATGTTGCCATTATTACAAAATGCTCACATTAAAACCAAACTGTGAGAACAGTTGAGAGTAGACTTCTGGTAAGAATGTCATTATTGTGTCTGTCTTGTGAAGGAACCTTCAGATGTGTCCCTGAGGGTCTCTCTGGAAGAGTGAGGATCTGGGCTGCATGCCTGTTTGTCACAGTACTTTTTTAAGATACTCCTCCAAACCTTTAGAAAAAGTTTTTCATGTTGCTGGAGATCTGAAGGAGTGAATCTTATCTTTCAATTTCCTGTGTTTTGGTTCTTCTGAATCTTATTTTTGAGCATTTATTATTTAAATTTTCTTTAAATTCAACTAGATGTTCAGATTTCTGAAGAAGTTACTCTAGAGTCGCTTTTGTGTGGTTAGTAGCTATGCGTAGTTGTCTACCTCTCAGCAGCATTTTTCAAGAGTTTTTAAAACAGAGAAATGCTCATGTGACAGCAGCACATGACAATTCTCCGCTTTTCCCTTATCCCATCCCTCAAGTGAAAAAAAAAAAAAAGGCAAGCAAACAAACAAACAAAACCCCAAAGAGATAAATGCCAAATTCTTCATCATCACTACAATATGCTGTTGACCAGGAGGTGCATTCTTCTTGGGAAGTGGAGTGCTTTCCCCTGACATCAAACTGACAGCTCTAATTACCCGATGTATTTGTGATTTGCTTTGGAAACTTATTTTGACACACACAGAGCCAGAAATTGGAACAGCTTAAGGGAGAAAGGAAATCTGTCACAAATGTGAGTGGCAGAGCAAGAAAAAAAGATTGTGAGGTTCCTCTTTGCCACCACAGATCTCTGGGTTGTCATCTTTTTTTTTCATAACAATCTAGGAAAGAAAGATTCCTGAAAGTGAAGCTTTGTCTTATCAAGTGTGATAACATCTGACAAACTGTACAGATCTTCCCTCTCCCTTCCCCTCTCTTTTGCAAAGGTTGGGGCTAGGCCAACAACAGAGTAGCAGGTCATTGACCTATTAGCCTCTGCCATCATTTTACCCCAGGCCCTGAACGATGTCTGCAGACAGGTCCGTTGGGAAAGAGAGGCAATAAGGTCACCACCTCCCCATTTCCTTTTCACTGCTATCTCTGCAGCAGCAGCTTCTCCAGGCTTGAATTCTCCATGAGTAATTGATGTGTTGAAAGTTAAGCATGTGCTTAAGTGCTTTGCTGGAGTGGGGCCAGCATGTGCAGCACCTGGCAAGGTCTAGTCCTGGGCAAAGGAGTGCCTGGCTCACAGCAGCTGCCCATATCTCCTCATGAAGCTGTGGAGAAGCTGTACTTGAAAACCACCATTTACCTGGGGCTTCACCCATGAAAAATCAGGAGAAATCTCAACTCTTTTAAAGTATAACATAATAGCTGAATTTCTCTGAGATTTAATAAAGAAATAAGACATTTATCATGAGCTACATATGTCTGGTTGTGTCTCACCACTCCTCCAACCCCATTTCCTTTGAATCCATTGGTCAATTTGATAGAAGAATAGCAATCTCTGCAAAAATTAAGATCCTCCAAATTTCATTAAAGTAGGTGGCCAGAAATAGATGCTAAGACAGAGAAAGATCCAAGGGATACTCCAACTACTGAAATATCAGATTCATCTTTAATGATATATGTTATTGGGGAGCTAGGCAGTATTATTAGCCTTAGTGCTTCCAGAACAACTTCTAGGTCCTATGTACCTATAATCAGAGTGAATCATACATTGACCTAACTCGTAAAGCTGGGACTTCTGGGAAAGAAGACCAAGAAAAAGGTGCCTCCTCAATTCTCCAGGGCTCCCAATAAAGCTGAAAGATACTGCTGGTATTAATAAGCAAATCAAAACAAAGGAGGAAAAAGGCAAACAATTTTTTCCCATTTGACCGGCCCTAAGCAATACTGTACAAACCAGGGTATTGCATTATGTTAACTGAACATATTTTCTGAGTTTGACAAAGGATTATACACATATTTTATGTTAAAGAAACAAAACCAACTAAAACATTCCTTCAAGAAGTTATTTAAAAAATTGCACACAGTCTAAGTGATTCATTCAAGTGCTTTTCCAGCAGGCTGAGAAACACCAAAAACAGTAACAGAAGGATTTAAGTTACTTGTACTGTAAAGCAGACTTGAAAATAGCTTCAACGATCTTTAAGGAAAGTACTATGCAACACAAACTCCTTGGTACTCCTGGGAAAAAAACAAACAAACAAACAAAAAAACCAAAAAAAACCCCGACGTTTTATGTCTCTTTAAACAGCTCGAATGCAAACTCAAAGTCTGAGTTACTAGAAATTGACCATGAAGTACTTATATTCTTGTATTGTCCCTTGTTAGAGAGATGATAAGCAGGATGGTTTTGCCCACCTTACAACTTAGAATTTCCATGGCAGTACAGTATCCAATACTAGCATGAATGGTAAACAGTGTCTTTAAAAAGCCTTGACAATTTCAGAAGATGGAGTGGTGAGATTTGATGCCTTTGCTGTCTCACATGGAGCAGTATGTCACAGTTACCCTTCCTATTACAGCCACCAGCAACATCACCGCATTTAGATACGTTTCTATAAACGGCCAAATGCAAGGCTTTGAAGGCCCTGGAAGACTCCAGGTGCTCCTGCAGTCATCAAGAGCATTCCAAGAGCCAGTATTGTGCTTCAGCAACATCTGTGTAACACTGTCTGTACCAAACAATGGGGATTCATTCAAGCACTTGGTCTGTGGAGCAAAAAGACAGGAGCAAAATGCTTCCCACTTCCTAAGGTCTGCTGAGCAGAAAGAATGCTTGAAATAGACTGTAACCTGCAGCTGTTGATTCTACTTTCAATTGTAGATATACTGGAATGAGAAGCTCCTTCTCTTCATCTTGAAAGGGAGGTGGAAGTGGAAGCAAACACAATAGTGTTTTCTTTTAATGGTACTTTTAAATGATAGAATCATAGAATGGTTTGGATTGGAAGGGACCTTAAAGATCACCTAGTTCCAAAGCCCTTGCCATGGACACCTTCCACTGGACCAGGTTGCTAAAAGCCCCAAATTCCTTGACTTGATACATAAGCCAGGTTCAGCCTCTGGTTTCAAGACTAGGGACCAGGGGATGCAGAGCTCTACGGTAGATATGGACTTGGTCCAAAGTCCATTGAAATCAATGGCATCACTTTCACTGACCATGGTGAATTCTAGATCAGATTGCGTAGGTATAAATATGAAGATTCACTTGAGGATGAAATATGAAAATTCATTTGAAGCTAGTAAGAGGACAAGAAAAACGTGACACTAAGTGACATTATCATTACTTCATGAAATATTAGCAGGAACTTGTATTTTCTAAAGCAACGCACCTTTTTTTTTCTATTTCTTTCTTCTTCATTGTGCCGCTCTGCAGAGTGCACATGGCACACTGCTGTTATTATGTGTCTTAAGCCTCTGGTACCACTCACTGACTGATAAAGAGGTCAGAGGGGGAGTCTGGGTGATGATAGTGGAGAGAAATGTTCCAGAAGAAGTCTTACAAAAGGCTGTGAACTATGGAAATTCACTCTCTCACTGTCACCAGCTATTAGCAGGGCCATTAATAACACAACATCCAATGTATAGGTGCATTAGCTGTTGTTATACTCTAGTAATTGACCTTCTACAGGAAGGAGAGTGATGGGTATCTTCTTCCCTTCACTCTGACTTGCAGAGGGAAAAGGGATAGATCATGTATACTTTTCTGAAGCAATCATTCCTGCGGGTTTTTAAACTGTTTTATGCAACAGTCTTCCACGTTGTTCGTGGCAAGTGCTGTACCCAGTGGTTTTAACACTGCTGCTTTCAATGTTAACACACTACATGATCTCCATTTAGGAATTTATAAATGTTCATTATTGGATAGAAAATTACTATCAATTTCATGTAAACCTTTAAAATAAATTTTTCTTCAGTATTTATTTTGGTACATAATTCTATATATATCCTGTTCACTATGCCCATTCTCTAACCAAAGTAGCTATTTTTTAATTATCATTTTAATTCTTTCTTTTGATGACTTTTAAATGGTTCAAATGAGAAGTATGCTTTCTTTATAAAAGAAAATTGACATCTGGCCTCTAGAAAGAAAGAGTAATAAGCAAATTGGGATGAGGAACTAGTAAAATGCAAATTTGTGGGTGAAATAGAGATATTTGGCATATTTCTTTGTATATCCAGTGAAATCAGCAGAAAACCAATCAGTCTTTAAAAAAACACATGGCATTCCTATTTCTGTCCTATAGATTCTAGTGCTGATAACCTTAGTTGAAATATGAAGCTCTGATGAAATCTATGAGGATATATTAAATTTCTATGAGCAACTAAAATGAGATTTTGTTCTTTTTGGACATATACAAATTCATGAATCTATTTAAAATTCCAGAACGTCAGAATTAAAAAAAAAGAATCAAGAATCTCTATAACAGCAAGGAAATATATATATACTTATGCCATTGTCTATTTCCCTTCGGCATGTCAATCTTTCCTTGAACACTGAAGTGATCACATTTCACTGGCATGAATTATGCAGATTTATGGAATATAAAGTATATTGATGGGAAAATATCAGTGTGAAAACTTCAGCATTTCTGTGGATTGTCTGAAAACTGGAAATGATGTCCACAGCAATAAATACTTTATATGTTGAATTGTTATCACAGGTCTGAAAATACTGAGTGACAGAGGAAACAACAGGAGTTGTTTCAGAGCCTTTCCATGATGCATGCACATGCGTACCTGGGCCATACGTGCAAACACACTGTCACTGTACTGCAATCTGCCATAAACACTGGGTGTAGCATGTCTGGTCATGGCAGAGGTGTGGAGTTGATGCACACTTTTAACATTTCCCTGAAGCACTCATCACAAAGCGCCATGGCAAGGCAAGGCAGCAGGTAGTGTTTGTATGACTAAAAGCAGAGGAAGCCTTATGGCACAGCATGTACAAGTAAAGCTTTCGTTTCTCTTAGGGAGGACTAGGATTTGATGTATAAGAGGAAGCTAAACACTTCCTGTAATATTTTCATTAGATGAGTCTTATTTGGATTTCTTTCGCCTCAGAAGAAAATTTCCATGTGTTGTTTAAAATGGATTCAAATAAGCAAGGCAAACTGCTAGATACAAAGGTAACCTGGTAGGTAGAGGAAAAAGAGTCAGAGATCTGTCTGGAAGGACATGTCTCCAGACAGGAAGTCAGTGGAAAGATGGTACTCATGTGTGCTAGTGCCTGCTCTTTTTGGAGGTCACTGGGCTCCCTTAGCACCTTTCCATTACAGCAAAACACAGACAAGAATGTTCTGAGACTGCAATTTTATTTCCTTTGAATGTTGGTAACACTGATGACACAGCATCTTTTTTCTTCAGAAAGTTATCATTCTCTTCATTCCTTCTTTTAGATAAGAAGCCATTATGGAACTATATCTGTCTCACTCCACTTGATCTAGATATTCTCGTCTTAGCTGCAGCGCTATAAGCTGTTGAAATAGCACTAGTCAAATACTCTACCATGTGCAGTGCATGATAGTGCTCAAGTGACTACTGGCAGGGGGCTAGAAAGAGACTATACGTATGGATTATTACTTCATAGCCAAAATTAAGCTCCATATTTTGATTAATCATATGATTCTCCTACCTAGTAAGAAAGGAGAGAGCTATGTTATGCACCAAGCTAGAGGAAAGAAGACGAATATTTTCCCTTTTATCCTGGAAGAGAAGTAGACTGTGTCTTTCCACATGCTCTTTTAATCTTTACTGTTCGTCTTTTGGTCCCTAAGCTTACTATAAAAGCTCAATTCCTTCTATGAGATCACTGTCTTATGTCTTCTGTTTGTCTAGGCCTGTGTCATGTCGTTTGACATTGACTCTCAGGCTGGCCAGGGTGAAATCAATTCACAGCTTTCTCAAGCTACAAGCTCAGACTCCCTGGCTTGTATAGCTACCTTTAAATAAGCACTCTTTGTGAAGTTGTTAGTCCAGTACCAGTGGCTGGGGAAAATCAAAGCAAAGCAAAATAACAGTAAGTCTTGTGGTTGTGGAATGACATCATATGTGTTTGTTGTCATGCTGGGTATGTTGAGTGGCAGTTTGTTTCCTTTTGGGTGCCTTCTTTGGCAGTCATGATGTGCTGATGTGCTATTGGAAACGATTGTTCAAGAGAAGTCTGTGGGTATGGTATTAATGAATGATTTGTGATTCAGCACGACTCAGATATTTATAGAATAGGCTCTGGTGAAGGAGAGCTTATGTTTAAGGAGAGGAGAAAAATAAGAAAATACATGAACATGACCAGATGAAAGAAAATAAGCTGATAAGAGAGAAAGTACTGAACAAATAATAAAAGAAAAAAAGGAGAATAATAGGATAGCACCAAACATGTCAAGAGCATGAGGACTGACATAGAAACAGGAAATCTTGCTATCATTGCTTTAGTCAGAAGAAAGTAGCATACCCATATTCCACAGTAATGTTGTCAGAAGGAGAATTCAGTCAAATGCTCTGTTTCAAGTTGTTTGTGAGACATTGTGGACTCTGAATGAAGACCTGGACATAAACCAGCACAACTAATTATCAAAAACATTATTTTAAGATAAATTCATGTCAAATATATGATCTTCTCTCACATTAACTATGTATACAGTTGTTAAACATTAAAAAAATCCAACAAGTCAAATCTTTCCAGTTTACCACAGCTCACCTTTAAATCATTTTTTTTTAGAACATCAGTAACAAAAAAACATCATGTGATATTAGCTATGTGTCACACATCTTGTTATTCATAGCTTATGAATAATTGCCTGTCTTCTACCAGCTTACCTCAGTTATGGTCTGGACACCTACAGAGTTGATAGATTGTCTTGTTGGCAGCCCATGTGGCATTTAAGTGCCTCTCATCAGGCTTGAATGAAGAAATCTGCATTTATCAGTCTGCGGCTCTTTAACCTGCTAACATCCATCCTTAACAGGATAATTTTGCACTTGAAGTAACTGGGTGAAAATAGATGAAGTTCCTAAAATAAACTAGAGCAAATTTGGTAGGACACCATGAGGTCACATTCTTTTCTTAGAGTGTTTTGATTCTACCACAGCATCTTTGAACTCACTGGTCTTTCTATGCAAACGTGTAAACCAGAATCACAACTTCTCTGTCTTTTGTCTGTAACATAACCTATGAACCTAGGAATTAGAAACAGAAGAAACTTTCTGGTTCATAGCATAGCTGAGATGGGAAGGAGACTTCTAGATGTCTCTAGTTCAGGCCCCCTACTCAAAGCAGGGTCAAGAGCAGTTCACTCAGGGCCTTGAATCTGTATCCTCTCCTTGCAACTGCAAAATCAACAGCCCCATCCTTTGAGCTTCATTTGTGTGTGCAAGGAACCTTTGCGGATGCATAATTACCCACCCATTTCAGTGGAAAGTACTCCTATCAGTGGGTGATTGCAGAACTCATCTTTGAGTCCACTGCTGGAAAAAATGGCATTGCAGATACCAGAGTACCTCCTGAACTCCCTCTCTCTCTTTGCAGAAGGTCAGCAGTGATATTCATTCACCTATCATTTTTAGCAAGAGCATTTCAGAATGGAAATGTCGCCTACCTCCTCATGGAATAGGATCTAGGAAGTCTGTCTACCTCTGTACTTAATTTCCTGCATTGCTACCAGTATCCCAGCCTGTTGATTTTTTGGGCAGGATGCACGGCTCATATATTTGCTCAGGCCCTTGCCTGAGGACATGGTGTTGAACACGTCACATTTATTCTGGAGCAGACTCTGAGCCAAGTTGACTCAGATCAATAAGCTGTCTGTTTTATTTGTAAATTTCTAATGGTAGCCAGAACTGTTTGGACACGTTTAATAAATAAAAAAAATTAAAAGCCACTACATTTCATTTGGACTTAATTGGCAAAGGAAGAACTCACAAGGGAGCTATATAAGGTTTTATGAGCGGTTATTTTGACAGAAGCCATCTTTTGTTAAAAGACAGAAAAAAAAAAAGTAAAAAAGAGAACATTGCCAGAACTTTGTTTCTCATTCTCGTTGCTCTTCTACATTGCAAATCAATAAATGATGAGATCCAGACATGAAGAAATACACGGATTCATTGGCTCTGAATATAAATTTGTATTTCTTACTTGTTACTCTCATTTTTCCAACTCACAACGTCTACGATTATTTCAGAGCACACTTAGATTGGAAGAGTAGAGGAGATAAGGATATTTAGGATGCAGTGGGAAAGGAACAGGGAGAAAAGAGTAAAGAGTTTAAGATGAGTGAACAAGAAAATTAGTGGTGTTAGCCAGGTATGGATGTTTTCCGATAGTCTTGTTTCTGTTTTCGTGTGCTCAGTACTTACGTATAGGTGTTCTCAAATCCCTTGTGCCCCACTTGTATTATGTTATATCAGTTATTTAAAAATGCTTCTAATTAAGGAAATAACATTGAGCAGTTTCAGTAGAGAAGATCTTTTCAAGGTGAGAGCCTATCACTGTGTGCTAAGAAAGATGATCCTGGAATAGACTGCAATTTGCTGTACGAATTATCTGTTTCTCTCCTGAATAAAAGATGCTATCCACATAAAATTTATTATATATGTAAGTTATATCTGTATTTATAACAAGGTTGTCTTTTATTTATTTATTTATTTATTTATTTATTTTTATTTCTCTTCCACGAGCAAAATCTACTTTTTCTCAGATGCAAAAGGAAAAATTACTTTTCCCCAGGCAGTCGCGTGGGCTTGAGATGATTGTTTTCCTTGAACTGCAGTGACACCTAGAGTTCATATCCTTAAAGGAAGAAGAGCCTATGCTTTTGACTTACCAGGTTTTTAGTATTTTCTCATTATTAGGCAATGCCAAATAAGAATGTTGAGATTCTTAATGTAGTCAGACCACTGTATTTATAGTGTTTTGGATCTGCAAAAGAGTGGGGGGTCCCTTTAAAGTGAACATTTGCATGATCATCTCTGTTGAGGCCAGCACTGCCTCAACAGAGTACAAGAGCAGCTTTGCCACATACCCAGGGTGTACCCACATCTCAGCTGAACATGAAAGTATTGTTTGTGTTCCTGGCTTAAGAAGGCTTCTCAAACAGCATTGCCAAGGTGTAGCCTTCCAAGTGGCTACATATAAATCCCTGATTGCAGGGCTTATAATGTTCGTTACATTTCAAAGACTGCCACACCTGAAGGAGCATCCAATCTTTAATAACATGAAATAAAGCATTTGGAGCATCTCTAATTCCATTTAGCATGTGAGTTTACAAAGTAGTAGCTCCAGTGGGATTCACTGTGTGCTTGATCATAATTTTACTACCACTGTTTATGTTAGACACTGGTCAGTCAGAAGGAGCAGGACACCACTAATCAGTTGAGCTCTTCTATCTTTCATCTCTGCAATGCACAAGCGCTGCTGGGTTTGCAATCACGGCCCTCGGTGCAGTGAACCCAATGTTTGCACCGCTCCAGCCCTGAGCATATGTTTCTGCAGTTTCCCCTCTGCCTGTTTCTGCAGTTTCCACCATGCCTCCACGCAATGCTGGAAAAGACACCAGGAATCTGCCCAGAGCAGGCAAAAACCAGCAGTGTCTCTACTCTTGTTTCAAAACCAAAACAAAATTGGGAGCCCTGTCACAGCTTGTTGCCTTCATTTCCTGGGATTAACAGCTAGCTGGTGTTGTAAAGATGGGTAAGGCAGGAGAATTGTTGCCTGTGTGCAAAACCATATAGCTACAGAGATCTCATAATAAGCACTTTTTTCTGCTGGAGATGAAAGTTCACTCTGCAGGGCACTGTCTTTCTCCAATGGGACTTTGTGCATTTACCTTACCATCCTCTGCCTCTTTGCCTACTGCAGAAACTAAATCTCAGTGTAACGTTATCTTCAGTGGTCAGGTGCCATTTCCTCTGATTCTGTTGGGTTTTCTGAATGACAAGTACTTCCTTCCCACAAAACTTCCTCCTAAAGAATTGGTGTAACATTTAGTTTACTTAATTAGTAATATTTGATAATACAGTAGTATATAGAAATAGGGTGGTGAGTCTTCAAATGGATTATGTACCTACTAACTACTCTGGCACTATCTGCCCAGTCTTTACATGTTTGCCTGTTGCCAGGCATTTTTTGGCAAAATTCACCTGTGCTCAGACTCCTAACACTATGAGAAGGGCATACAGTGGCCCACATCCCAAACAGGGCTCAGCCCAAAACAGAGCTCAACCCTTGAGAAGGGTTTTTTTTGCCACACATTCTTTGACCACTGTCTCCGGAGAGCTGTTCTGAGCTTGTAACCATCATCTCTCAGCTGGCTTGAAATAGTGCCATTTGCAACTGGTGGAACTGAGAAGGACTTGCAGGGCCGTTGGCCCATCATGGCAATTCTTGAGTGTCAGAGGGGCCCTGGAGCCCATGCACCACTGCCATGATCTTCCTGGCCTTGATTGTGAGACCTCCTGCCCCCACTGTCCATTCAACCATCATGCATGTGTGGAAATGTATCTAGATTCAGACAGAAATCCCCACTGCTCTGCCCCATCACTTTTCATGCTTGCAACAAGGGTAAAATTGAACACAACTGTATGAAGCACATAGGTAATCCACATCTTTCACCTTCAACTGAAAAATCGCCTTGATGTGGGACCACTCCTTCCCATGTAGGAAGACCAACACATCTGTTCATATATGTTTTACGTGGTTCCAGGTATCAAAAAGTTTCAAAACATATTTGAAAGCCTTTTTATTATTATGACACTTTTTAAAAATCTGTTTATTTTTAACAGCCTCTAATCTCAGGCTAGGATCCATAAGCCAAGCTGCATTGGAAAGGGAACTGGGACTCCCTTTCTTAAATGTTTGGCAGAGCACTTGCTGCTCTTATGTCAAGCAGTGCTGCTCAGTGTCTGGTTGTCTCCACACATTTCCAGGCAACAGTGATGGCTGCACAGATATGATAAAGCACAACTTCTAAATATGCAACAGCACCAAATGCATCGCTAAAGTGAAGTAAACTATATTGAAATGGTTGTACTGAGAAGTCTTGGACTTCCTGAACAGGGTGTCTAAGCCATAACAGAGGGAAAGTTTTCTTCCAGCCATCACTGTCCCCTGGGCATTGCAGTGTCTGTCAGGGCCAGGGGAGACTGCCATGCACATGGGAGACATCTCCAACCTGGTCAGTCAGCAGACCACAGTCCAGAGATCTGCATTGAACATCCTAGCTAGAAGTGTTAACAGCTATGTGATCTAAGAGAAGCAGAAAGATCCTGTTCGCTTTCTCTTTCCTTTTGCTCATGAAGAGATGTGGAAGCTTTTAGATTTTATTCAGCTAACTATAGGAAGCTAAAATGATACTGAGCTAGGTAGCTATGACAAGCCTCATTGAAATAGTGTGTCCAGCAGGACTAGGGAAGTGATCACACCCCCTGTACTTGCCACTGGTGAGGCTACACCTCAACTACCGTGTTCAGTTCTGGGCACCTCAGTACAAAAAAGATATTGAGGTGTTGGAGGGGGTCCAGAGAAGAACAACTAAGCTGGTGAAGGGTCTAGAGAACAAGTCTTCTGAGGAGTGGCTTAAACAACTGGGGTTTTTTAGTCTGAAGAAAAGGAGGTTGAGAGGATAGCTTATAATTCTCTACATCTACCTGAAAGGAGGTTTTAGAGGTGGATGCAGGTCTCTCATTCGAAGTAACAAGTGATAAGACAAGAGTAAATGGCCTCAAGTTGCACCAGAGGAGGTTTAGGTTGGACACTAAGAAGAATTTTTTCACTGAAAGGGTTGTCAAGCGTTGGAACAGGCTGCCTAGGGAAGTGATTGAATCACCATCCTCGGCTGTGTTTAAAAGTCATGTAGATATGGTGCGTAGGGACATGGTTCAACAGTGAACATGTAGAGTAGGATTATTGGTTGCACTCAGTGATCTTGAATGTCTTTTCCAACCTAGATGAAAGAATTGTATCAAAGAATTATGATTCTATGATACGATCTTTTGCAGAAAACCCCAGCTCCTTTCTGAAAGGGATTTCAGCTTTAGTTTTCGACAATAGTGATGCTTATAATTCCAGTGGTTGTAGAGAAAAGCTAAAAATATATTTTAAGTGTACCATACAGAATCAGAAACTAGAAGGCAAAAGAGAGAAACACTCTTAATTTTAAGAGGAAGCACACAGCTTTTAAAAGACTATCCTCCTTTTTGAAGCCCAAACAATGAATTACTTGAATTTATGTCTTGTGTTCTTGGAATTGGCAATTGCTATTAGGTACCTATGAGAAGAAGATCTGATAAGAATTGTGTTTCCCTTCTCATTTTATTGCTATAAAGCAAAACACTACTTTGTAACCATGATCTGTTGTTTGCCATCTCCTCCAAATTAGAAACAGTAGTTCCACAAAATGATGTTATGGAAAATAAGAACTGGACAGGTTTACTGCTTGACTTTCTTGGGTTCTACTTCTCTCTGGGGCATAAAATATTTAGTTTCCCAAGGGCTAATTGCTTATCTTTTCCGTGCCAATCTCCTTAGTCATAAATCAAGGCTAATAATGCACCCATGCTGTGAATTACATGTAATAATATTTACTGAGCTCCATGAAATCTTCCTTGACCACCACAGATGTTCAAATCTGTGTAAAATACATTGAACATTTTCATACATTTGGCAGCATCCCTTTAGACTGTCATGTTTTGGCCTCAAAGGGCTTCATCTGATCTCTGGCAAGGACTTGTCACACAGAACTTCTGGAGATGAAACAATATCCATGATGTTCTTTCAGAGTTCCTGGTTGAATGGGCTGTACAAGTGGCAGGCTCTGTCTGTAGGGTGACAGCTATCAGCCACCAAGGGTACAAGTCTGACTTGGAGGTAACTCATTTCACCTCTAGAAAACCTCTGGTTTAGGTACTTTGGATTTATAAAGTACTGCATATTCTGTCATCTAACGCTGCATAAGTTAATCAGATGCAGCCATGATTTTTCTTCACATGTACTCTCCAGTATGAGACTGAAAAATCAGACTCATCATGGCTAATGTTTTACATTTTCCATTGCTATAACAGAATTAGGCATTCTTGGTGTTAATAATAGCACATATGCGTCTTTTCGGTTATTTTGGCACAGGAAATCCTACCCACATGTTTCACTGCCATGCAGAAGACAATGGGAGGATATATCCAAAAGCCTCTCCAACACTCTTTTTGCCAAATACCCAGAAGTGTGAGTAGCTATGCTGTCTGTTCACAGCTGTCTTGAAGAAAAAAAAAAAAAAAAAAAATTTGGGCAAAAAAAAAAAAAGTATGTTAAATTCTTATTGACGTTAGTAAAAATAGTACAATCTGTGGTTGCTACACTTGACAAAACTTCAAAGGGAAAATATACTTTTTTCTTTTTCTCCTGGTAAGGCTATTTAAAGCTGCCTGATTGTTTATCAAGATGTATCTAAAAAGCCTTTTCATAGTCATGTGACTCCTTTGCCATGGAAGTACATTCGTCATGTCACTTTGGGTATTTTGCATTTTTAACATTTCGCATGGATTACCTTTGCACTAAATAAAGAAAGAAGCATTTGTTCATTTCGAAAGATACCATCTGGTTTGAGTTTAGTCAGGAGGAGAAGGACTGGTCTCCAGTGCAATAGCATGGAAGAGGCTCAGAGCTCCAGGTCAGGTGTGGCCTATCCATGCAAAGCAAACCTACTGGCTCCATCAGTCTCACCCAAAATACAGCTCACACCTGGGCAAAGGACACGAGGGGCTCTGCATCCCCACTCCTACTAGCCTGGCTCTGAACAGCAGTTAATGTTTGCCCTCTGGTGTCTATTTAAAAGCATTACAGCAAACGATTTAAGCCCGTAGAAATGCCTCTTCAAAGCATCAACAGCTGTGCGTGGTTATTTTGCTACTGGTGGAGCACAGGAAAACAAGGCTTTACTGAAATCGACATGCCAGCAGCTTATCAAAGGACCTGGAAGCTACACTGAAGGCCTCTGCCTTTTTGAAAGTAATGCAGGTCCTTGAGATACAAATGGGTGTTGTCTAATGGTAAAGTAGAAACAAGAGTCATCCACTAAATTCAATTACTATTGCCTAGCTGAAAGCTTGGGCTAGCAATTTTAATGGGCTCATTTCCCCAGTGTGTTTGTGCCCTCATTACTGTCAGTGTTGGTGGGAATTTAATATGCAGAGCACAGCTGAAAAAATCTTAATTTTCTGTGTTTTGTCTAACTTTCAAGAAAGTCCTTAAGATTTTTTTTTTTTCTGCAGGTATTTAATAGGAAATTCTGTTCTTGTTACAAAATTCAATAGAGCTGACTTTTAAAAAAATAGGCAAATACACTGGAGAGGATATATTTTCCTATCTGTTTTCAATAGTTCTTATCACTCTACTGTCTAGGGAACTCTTCTAGTTTCTTCCCTATCATATTCTATGAACATCTTCTATAGTGAGTCATTACCATCATCCTTTAACACTGAGATAAAATGAAAATTTCATTGCCTAAATATTCCACTCATCTCTGCTAATAAATGGATTTATTAATAACATAAAAGCTCCCAACTGATAAGCTTAGTAGCACCAACAGAACAAAACACACCTGGAAAATAATGAGGAGATAAAATATCAAGCATATTTGTAAAACTAATTTTAAAATGTTACTATCACAGTGCTTCTGAGTAGAGACTCTGAAGTGTCGTTATCCTATCTGTGCTTGTGTAGAATTGCAGAACAGGTTAAAACAGTCATGTGAGGCTAGGAGAGTCTTCCCAGGCCTTTGATTTCAGCTGGAAGTGCCAAGTGAATCTTCAACTGCATAAAATTAAACAACCAAGCTGGCTCCAGCACATGGTCCAGCACAATTCAACCCCTTTCCAAACACTATTCAGTAATGTCCAGGGAGATATATGTCCTGGGGTGAGTTATCCTGCCTGTGGCATAGTGATGCTATAGCAGCAGAGATTTTCTCTAAGGCAGGGAGCAAGCCCTTCCTCTCAGCATATACTGCCTGTAAGGTCTCATGTCCCCTGTTGACTAGAAGCGTGGGCGCGCACAACATGCAAACTTTCAGAGGTTGTATAGATTAAGTGTCCCTAAAGTAGAATGAAGTACAGGCAAAGTGAAGTGTCTGACAATACAAGTGCAGCTGGATGTACACTACATGTATTCAAAGACAGTTTACCAAGGTTGGCTTTGCAGTGGTGCAGAAACTGCCCCTTTCACAAGAAAAGTTCTTGAGGTAAAATGTTCCAGATGATTCTTTGCTTGAGTTTGTCTTTGACAGTCTTTTTGCTCCATCCATGCATATGTGCATATCACGCATACTGAACCGCGTTACTTTCCCTGATCTGGTAGAAAACTGGGAGCCGTTGTGGACCATCTACTCAAGAATGAAGGATGTTTTAACCATTCTTTCTTCCTCCAAAGATGACAGAAAACTCAGCAAGAACATTTCTAATGATAAGCTTCTAATATATCAGTGGGTGCTGGTGAAAGAGTGACTCTCTGCTGCTGTAGGACAGGTCCATACTGCCCAAGAAGTTGAAAATAAGCACTTAAATTATAAGATTTGCTCTAAGTGGTGCCTTCTCAGAGGTCAGTTGCAGTAAAAGGCACACAGGAAGATGGAAAACCAAAGATGAATAGAGGGTGTAGCCTTCACAGCTAGATACAGCTTGGACTTCTGATCTCCTGACAACAAAATCCGGAGTGATCACCCCACTTTTACATGTGAGGCCTGGTTGCTTTCCCTTTCATACCAGCAGTTTAAATCCACTCACTTCAGAATTACTCATTTCTAGTGGGATGAAGACAGGGCAAGCCAAGTGCTAGTACTGGGCACAGTTTGATACAATTAATCAATCCCCATCTTCACCTACATCTGCAGCATCTCAAGTAGGAACATAGTTGCTGTAGCACCAGTGGAGACTAGAAGTAGTTTCAACTTATCTAAAATCAGATTCAACCTTTGCTTTTCAGGGGAATTTATTGCTTTTCAGTAACTAGGGAGAGGGCTTATGATGCTGCCCCAAGTGCCTATTAGTCAGATAATCTTTAAATGGGATGAAACTGGAACTCCTGTGTGGAACTGCCCAGCTCTTCTCAGCATGCCAGATAAGGAGCAGATGAAATATTGTGGTCAGATACATCTCTGTGTAAAATGTAGACTGATTTTCATAATGTCATAAAGATTTAAGTAGCCTTTAAATAAAGTTTTTGCAGGAAGTCTGTAAACTTAGGTTCAGGGAAGTGAGGATGCTAGAAATGGGAATTTCTTTATTTTCCTGACTCTTCCTGCAGAGAACACAGATAATTATGCTGTGTTATATTAACCAATACATATACACTATTTCATATGCTATTACTTTTCAAATACCTTCCCAACACTGCCTTAGCCTCCTGCCAATGTTTTCCCTCAGGCCACCAGAAGACCCTGCTTCCCAGGTTGGCACATTTCTTTTCAGATCAAAGCCAAGAATTTTGAGCCAGGTTGCAATAACCAGAAGAGCTGTTGTGAGCCATTCAGTCTGCAAGTAATTCTGAGGTGAAGAAAGCATTTAAAAATTGACAGGCTAAAAATAAAATGTTAGTAAAACCAAGATCGTTCTGGGCTTGTGTAGGCAGACCAGTATTAGCAAGTATTTTATTGTACTGAATGCTGTTCTGGAGAATCAACACTACATCCTTTTAAAAAAGTTTGTAAAAATGATTAGCATTTTCAGCTGTTTCCATCTGGAGAGGCCCAGATGGAGGCTCATAAAGAGACCTCGTATTCCAAAAGTGCTGAGTATGAGGGAAAGATGAAATCTTACTGTGAAGTTCAAATGAGCTGTACATAGTTTCAAGAAGCCCCAAGGCTCAGAGCCTGTTCAGAGAGAAGAGTTCTTGAACATGTTGTGAAGTAGATTTGGGTATCTAGAGACCTTTAAGACAAAAATGGAGTCATTTCACCTCTGGGGTTAGGGAGCACCTGAGCTGTGGTATTACAGGATAAAAAAAAATGTTACATTTCTGTGTCATAATTATTGCTTCAACTCAGTTCAAGATATTAAATCCTTCTCCGTATCCAATAAGTCACATACAGATTCCACTAAAAGCAAATATAACATTTGTGGAGTTAATGGAATTTAAAAGCGGGACATAAAAAACGAGTATTGCTTTTTTTTTTTTTTCTTCATAGAGGCTTTTTATCATATTTACCAGTAGGCAAAATTGTAAGTTCTAGCTCATTCTGATGAGCTCAAATACGGCCCATTTCCCCATAACATAACCCTTCAACAGAGTATTCTTTCATGAGTGATAAATAAATTGTTTCATTTTTGAATGAGACTTCCACAGAGTGTAAGGCAGTCTCAGGGAAGAATGCTTTCCCCCAGAAGGTAATACACCAAGAGAGAGATCTAACATAGAGTACTGAGCTTGCCACTACAAGCACTTGCCTCTCTCCATCAGGAAGATAGCTAGACCAACAGCCTAACCTCAAGATCTGACTTTTAGGTAGCTGAACCTAAGTAACCTCAAGGCTAGTTTGTATCATTCTGTAAATGCATCCACACATTTTTTCCTGTATAACCAGAGCTGACCAAGCACAATTGTGACAGATATTATTAGCATTGGAAACTAGAACCAATATTTGTTTTACAGCTGCCTACAAAGAATTGTCAGCCCATATTTTCTGAGAAGATATTTCTCTTCCGTAGTTTTCAAACTGGTCTTCTTTGCAGCTGCTTTAATCTCCATCAGTCAAGGAGACCCAGGGGATTCAGCTACCCTTCTCATTCCCAGCATCCGATTCTGATACAGAATTTGTACAGAATTTTATTTTGGCTGTACCTTTGGCAGAGATACAGCAGTGTTTCCATAGGCTTCACAGTTTTCCCTGAGAGGAATTGCTGTGAGAAGTATTTGGATCTTAGCTCCAGTGAGGAAATCTAGAGAGGCAGAATGGGTAGGGAACCAGCGGGCAGAGGTTGCTCCTCATGCAAGAATATTTTGCCCATAGGAAATGATGCACATGGGACACATTGCACTATCACATTGGTATTTCAAGTTTCAATAAAAGCCAGTGATTGTACTGTAAACATATATATTCTTCTCATTTCACTTGAAGAAACAGAAATTTCCTGACTGTTTCTATTACAAACTGTCATTGAACTTATCTTAATGGGTCATTATGACCTCTTGTACTTCATTTCAGTACTACACTGACTAAAAGTTGAAATATGCTTTACTTTAAATACACTAACCCCACCTCCTTTGATTCCTCCTAGTTTATAGACTTTAGATATTCATCACTGAAATGCCCGTTTTGTTCAAGTGCATAGTTAAGACAATTCCCAAGCCAATGTTGAAGAAAAAGAGATGCATTATGCAAAGAAGAAAGACTTTGTTCTTATTCCTCACCACTACCTTCCTTTCACGACTTTAGGTTTACATTCAACTGTGGGACCTGTGCTATGAAGCAAGGGTTAAGATACAGAGCACTGAAGCAGAATGTCAGGCACTAGCTGGGCGAATAGTAGATTGACTTTTGCACAGTTCCCTACTACTTTTCTGTCTCTAGTTTTCTTTACAGTAAACTGGCTATGGAGAAGTAATATGGAAGAAAGATTTTCTGTGTAACACAGGAGGATGTTCAGAGCTGCTATATTAGATTTCAGTTCTGGAAGAACCTTCTAAGCGATTCCTTCAAATGTTTTAGAATGCATGTCTGTGGTATAATTAATAGCATTTATGTCTATTAGTAAGTGTTCTGTCATTTTTTAACATAACATGAGCTTTGTCATGGTGACAGTCTTTCTCATTGTCATGTTACCACTTTTCCTCCCCTAAAAAATGCCACTCAACAATTTTACTGCTCCATTTATGCAGCATATAGTACTCAAAATGTATTGTCTTTGGAATATTTGCAAATACTAACAACAAACAAAAAAGGTTGGAAACTATTACACATCTACAATAAATAAGATGCAGAAAACACTAAGAATAAATCTGAGGATTATGTCCAACCTGTCCTAATGTTTCCATCTGGCCTTCCCTTTTCCCTTGGAGTCCAGGCAGAGCAGTTCTCTGATAAAGAAACATTGCTCAGGCAGACCAGATCTGCTTCTTATCAGCCATCAGAAAGTTGGTGAGAGATAGCAAGGGGCACAAGAACCACTGAAGAGAGTACAGTGGCCTCCCTCCACAATTCCCTTCATCAGGTTCCAACTGCAGCAGCCAACATGTAGCTGGAGAAAAGAAGCCAAATGCACCACGACTTGCAAAAAAACCCAGCTCCTATCATTAAACACTGGTTCAGTCATTTGCTAAAATAGACTCACTGCAGAATTACATCACATTTGTCTCTTTGGAAGCTTAAAATTAATATATGAGAATTATTTCAAAACCTGGGAGAACTGAGGGCTAAAGTGTTTGCATAACTACCTTTGTAGTGAAAAGACGTAATAACCATCAGAAAATGGAGTATTTGCCAAACACAAGGTCAAATTCTAATTTCATGCTTGTTGCCAAAAATCTAGGCTCACTTTAGCTGCAACTACCTTTACTTGTGCACATTATTAATCAGAATGTCTTTCTAGACCACAGAAAGTACATCTCCCATTCATAAACCTGTGTAGTACTCATCCCAGGAGTACAAGTGAAAGTAGAAGATAACTAAATCTTTGAAGTTATGCATCTTATATGAAAAATACATAAGTATGCAGTTGAGTGCCCAGGGAAAAAAAAAAGCTGTTAAATACTCAGACAATATGTCTTTAAAACGTTTACTAAAATTGTCAATACTATTTTTAAAAAGTAATGACTGTACACCTTTGCTGGATGGCGTTTCTTGATATCAAAGATAGAAATTCATTATTTTGCAAATAATGGATGAGTTTCTTGCTAAAACAACCAGAAGGAATGCAATAAAGGTTAAACGATTGCCGCTGGATTTTAGGTCTAAAGTTCCCTTCACAGAAACATGTCTGATTTCCCCCCAGCCTAAAAGGCTATAACTTCTAACATATCTACAGCCAGTCGGCTGTGCTGTGCCGCTCCAGGTATGAGGGAGAGGGATGCTGTCTACCAGTGTGTGCAGAATGTTGTGTCTAACCTGGTCCCTTTCAGTGGCTGGCCAGGAGATTGGCCATACGCTTTGCTGTGCCTGCTCTTCTCTGGGTGAAGGAAAGCTGGGAAAGTCATCTGGAGCATGGGTGCATGACCCAGCAGGCAGGAAGCCTGCGGCAAGAGCAGATATTAGGAGATGACTGAAAGAAGCAGAAAATGATAGAGCAAAGTCTCTGAAGCAACAGAAAAATTCTTTCTTAGAGACCCAGAGGCACCCGGGGTGAGGTTGTGCAAGACAGCTGGGACAATCTGACAGCTTGCTGCCACCAAAAAGTGAGTGTTTCAAGCTGCTTCATAAAGCTAGTGGAGTCAGACAAACACAAGAGTTCATGCAAAAGAAGGAGCAAACAACTGCAGTCAGAAGAGGGAAGTAAGCCTAGCCTTTGGGGCAGCTACTAGCTCAAATTTCTTAGGAATACTCAGCCTGTGTGGAGCCCATTGCAACCCAAAATGCCATGAAATTTTGCTGGACTAAGACAAAAAACCATGAGAAGAAAACAGACTGGATTAAAAGGTCTGTTGTATTATTATGTTGTCACTCAGAAGAAACTGAGTTTCTGTATTTTAAACATTGACTGTCCTTGTTTAGCTAAACTTAAATGTAACCTTTAGAAGCTTACAACCGTATGGGTGATTACGGTGTGTCCACTGTAAAGAAAACGTCCAGGTAGGCTTATCTCTGAGCTTTTGACAACTCAAGGTCTTTTCACAGTTAAAGAGATCCTAGTCTGGATTATTTGGGACAAAAGAGACCAGAGAGCGGCTCCCCAAGGAAATTTGAGGGAGTGGCCTTCTTTGAAGGTGTGAATTGAAGACAGAATAACCTACAGAGCCATTATAGTTGCTGTTGCAAGAGAACATGCATCCACAGTCTCTCTAAACAGCACTTCATCGCTTCACAGTCGGAAATGTATGATGACCCTTCAAAGCCCGCACACAATGCCAGAAAACACATTGTACACAGGAAATGGAAAGCTAATCTGTATGAAAACGCTATCGATGACAGTAGTTTCAGATTAAATCAAAAGATTCACCTCAGCCTTGTTTCGAAAAAACATGAGTGTGGCAGGACATGAGTTTTATATTGGTCTTCCGGAAGATGATAAATTTTTCATTGTCTCTAATGGACTTTGAAATAAATGCAAAATGAACATTTTACTAGAAATAGATAGTTCCATGGACTGTGGATAAAATGACAAAGCCAAGCAAGAAAAAGTATTAAGAGCTGCCTGTCTTAGGTAGGGGCGGTTTTATTACAGCCAAGGTTTCCAGCCTGTATACCCATAAGCATACATAGACTGAGAGGTCTGGAGATGGAAATCCTTTAACCAGGGTTAGGTAACATCATTTGGGAAAATACAAGATATCATGTATTAGAAAAGACGGATGACAGTAATTGTAGAAACAAATGCAAAACAGTCTGGAATGACAACTAAATGAAAAATAAATACAATTCATCTACTGAAAAGAAAATTTTTAAAAATCGGAGGACCCAGTCAAAAATAATAATCTTCACAGACCAAAAGCATTTAGGTCCCTTTCAAAGCTTTTACTGCTTTTCAGAGGTGTTTCTGTGCAACTATTACGTTACCTCCTAACGATTAAATTCGGTTTCAGCCTTTTAACCAGCAGGAGAGTCTGAGTTTATCTCTCCAAGTTCTATTGCTGTAATTTCTGTGAGAAATGTTGTTTTAGAAGCCAGAGGCCATTTCCCCCTGTTGAGCTGAAAGTTAGACTACATCTCTCACAGCTTACTCATCATTGACCACCATACCGTCTAATTAAGTGGGTTGAATCTTGGCCACATCACATTTCAAATGAGTCACAGAAAGTATTTTCTAAAAAAAGGTTTTTTTAAGGTTGGAACTTTGAGATGTTATGACTCAAATGTCAAAAATCATCTAAAATACTCTTGATATTTACATGGCACCTCACAACTTTAGACCTTTCCTGTCTGGAAAAACAAAATCAATTTGAGCATTAAGGGGATGTAATGCAGATGAAACATCACTTCCTCTTTTTTCTTCAAATAACCTGTTAAGATATTTCTCTAAGTGATTAAGAGAAAACATGAAGGTATCCAGTAATCACAGATGCTAGGATTGAAAGGCATGGAAAGGGAGAGGAAAAAGGACCAAGAGTCTGGGTGGCACGTATACCTGTAGCTCCATCCAGCACACAGGATGACCTACGTCCTGCACTTTAGGAAGTCTATGAAAACACCAGTCCTCTTGCCCTCCTCCATGGAACAGGTACAGCTACTGTGTGTCCACAGCAGTCTGAAGTCATCATTAACCTGTCGTGGACAATATTGTTGTGTTGTGCGCGGTCACACACTTCTGGACTGCAGCAGTGGACTCTTCATCAAGCAATCAAGATTCATCCATTTTAGGAAAGATGGTGAGAATCATCATGTCACTCCTAGTTTCACAGGATTTCAGAACTTCCCAAGTTTCTGGGCTGCTAGGAGCTCTTAGGCCACAAAATTCCTTTGCAGGAAAAAAAACCAACAGATCGTGAGATGTCATCTTTTCATCTTAGTAAAGGCCTTTTGAATATTTCAGTGACTCTTTCCCTATTTCTAGTCAAGCTTGTTCCCTTGTTCAGCTCCTCGTAGACACTGAGATGCACACTGCTTTCTGTTATCTAGATAGTTTTGGTACCATCACATAGGAAATTGCAAAGGGCATATATTAAGGAAGAGATTACAATGCTGCCACTTCCGGAATTATGGGGCATGATGGCTTGTCACTTTTAATCCATGGAAGCCCAGAGTTAGACGAAATCCTACTCTTCTGAGAATGAAAACCTACAAAGCCGGAATCACCAGGTTCAAACAAACACATCTATTCATGCAGAGCAATTTCACACGGGCAGCTCTTTCACAGAAGTTTAGAAAATCTGACCGAGAAACAGATTGTGAATTGCCCGTCAGAGCCAAATCTGCAACACTCCTCATTATTCCTGTCAGAGAGACATGAGGCAGGGCCTGACAGCCAAGGCCTGTCCCACTGTCCCAGTCAGGAGCGGGGCAGCCCCAGCCATCAGGCACCTTCCTGAGGCTGAGGTTGGCCTGAGGATGGGCCAGGATGCGGGCCCAGGGGTGGTTCCAGCTTGCAGGGCTTGTGGCCGGACAGGGCAGGCTGTGAGGAACCGGAGACCAACTCTGCTGTGTCCAGGAGCTGACAGCTGTAGAGAAGGTGGGAGGAGCCCCGAGGGGCTGGGCAGGGACAGTCAGGGCTTTGACATGGACTTCACAATTGCACAGTTCTGTTAATTATGTTTTTGGTTACTGTTGCTCAGTTTTTAATCTTAATTCAGTGTGAATGCCCTGCAGATGTATCTGTCGGGGAATATGGCAGAGGAATTCCTTTTCCAAGAAACTGAATTCCCTTTGCCAGGTGGAGTCAACATTCCCTTAGTTCTCCTGATTTTCAAAAAGAGTTATAGCAGGTCATGAAGCACGTTCTGACCAGATGTAACAATGACATCCATACAAGCAAGGAGGGGGTAGAGATCACACCTAGGAAGAATAAGTGTATTTATTGTTGAACAAATGCATCAAATGCATTTTAGCAACAGGGTCATCAAGGAGCTTCCTTAACCTAATCCTTTCATGGTTCTTCCCACTTGCAACTTACCTAACTGTCCCCAGAGATGCCAGTGGGAGCAAAACACTCCAGAAAACATCCAGTTGGTCATTACTTCAGAGTTTGTGCCAGTAAGATCTTGAGAATTCCTACCACACAATAAAGGAAGGAGTTTGCCAAAGTGCCAAAAGCCTTTCTGACCTCGCAGCACAAATGTCAACACCATGGTAGTCGTGGCAGATCTAAATGCAGATTTTCATGCTCTCTCCATACACAGACATTTGGGGGTTCAGACCCACACCCCAAATCCATGTCAAGCTCACTGCATGCTGGGAGGAGAGGTTCTGTGTTGGTCCCTCTGCCTCACCACAGAGAACTGCAGGGGCCTCATTCAACATCTCAGGCCATGAAGCAGCTACAGGGATACCATCAGATTGGTGCTATGATGCTTGTGCACCATATCACTCCCAGAAGGATGCCAGACATACACGTGAGACATACACACATTTTATTTAGTTGCATCAAGTAAAGCATATGCCCTAAGCTCAGCCCATGCCTAAGAATTACCAACCCAAAAACTCAGAGGTGCCAGGTAGGTCTCTGAGGTGTTTTCCTCTTTTCTCATGGGGAGGAAACATGAGGACTGTCCATCTTTGGAGAATCATCTTTGGAGCATGACTTGCTGTCCTGCTGCTCAACTGCTTATTTTCAGGCCTTGCAGTATACATCATATTTCATCTTTGCCGCCAACTTTGTTCCTCCTAGGCAGTCTTCAAATTTTCGGTCCATTTCTTCATTCTGAGCTTTAGAAAAGAAGTCTCTCCAGTTCCCAACAACCCCTGTGCACAACAAGAAGCACCAAAATAGAGAGAGAATAATAGCTAGGTAGCAATGGGGCGGAATTATTGCCCACACGAGTCAGGAAGGATCTGATTTGTGCCTCTCAGAGATCTAATTGCCCAGGAGAGGCAAGGTAGAAAAGATAAGATGTAAAGGCTGCATCCAGACCACAGCAAGCATTGCTGTTGGACTGCCTGCGTGTCTTCCCTCCCTAGAAGGGGTTTCAGGCAGCTTTTACATGGAAGAGAGGGGAACCTTATTTTTTCTCAAGGGAAAGCTCATTTGTGAATGCCTCCCTCTGAAGGGGGAAGTTATTTGAAGTAGTGGGGTAGGTGGTAGAGTGGAGAGCAATAAATCCTCCTTCCCCTAAAGACTGGTGAAGAAAAGGAATACCTACACCAATGTTGGTCTACACCTTCACACCTCACTTGTCTAACTAACTGGGTCTGACTGAGTCTGACACAGGGAAACAGAGTAACAAGGAAGCAATGGCTGAGAACTTTAAGCGTGACACTCTGGTTATGTTTCTCACAAAGAGCTCCCAGATCTGCAGTGACAAAAGCTTTTTGTACAGGATGCCACAGAAGAGAACTCACCACACCTGTCCTTCCTAGCCAGCCCAGTGAGTTCATGGCTAAGTGAGGAAACCTCTTCAGAACTCCTTATGGTGGTCTACTTCAGAAGGTAAATTCTTCATTTGCAAGAGACTTACCCTTCCGGAAGAGGATGTCCCCAAACTTTCCATGGGTTTCCTTGGATTTCTCTTTCATAGCTTGGAAACTGGTCTTCTCAACAATTCTGAGAAAATCTTCCTCACACAGGGAAAACCCAAAGAAGGCAGCAATCCTTTTCATTCCCATTACCTGGTCCTGTCCAAAGGAACAAAGGACAGAGAAGAAAGCAAAAGACTTGAAGCCAAAGAGGTGGTATGGAGCCAGAATCTGGTGTGAAGCCCAGCAGAGGAAGATGTCTCCCACAGTATCACCAAGGAACTCTAAGAGCTCTAACAGAGAGGGAACCCCCACGTGGTGGGCTCAGCTTCAAGGCTTTTTCTTCTCTCCCAAAAGCAACTATGGCTGTGCCAGGTATGACTCCTTCCATGAACAGCCAAGGCTGTCGTCCTCCTAACCCCAAACATAAAAGAGCAGCTCAGAAAAGCACACCCTTCTAAAGGGGCAGACAGGCTTGACCCAAGAGTTTCTTCTTTCCACAGCCATACATATCAGAAGGGGTGCATAGTGCTCTCATCAAGGTAGAGCTGGGTGAGATTCCACACCTCTTTGAGTTCCTCATAGCTTATTATCATGATCCTCTCGTGGTCAATGTATTTGTTCCATTCCACTAAGTGGTCAAAGTAGGATCCCCAGGCCACTGCAGACAAAGAGACATAGCTGTGTAGAGTATTCCCCAAAAGAAGCCCTTATCAAATCAGAGGAGTCAGTGCAGACAGCACCAGTGAAGTGGTGACCAGCTTAATGCGTCTATTCCTTCAGATCTCAGTGCAGGATTCCCCAGCTCTGGCCACTAGGTAGCACTGAACCACAAGCCCTGTTGTGGGAACAGAAAAGTCAGGCTAAAGCCTTCTTACCATCTCTCTGTTCTGAGTGAGAGACAGAAGAAACTCTGATTCTCTAGTACTCCCTGTTTCTGCCATAACACGGGCCTATCTGCCTGTCCTGGGAGTGCCTTGGTAAGACATATTAGAGTAGGATTCCCATGCACAGAGTCCTATGTATGCCCCTCATGTAAGGAATAATGCCAGGAGATGCAAAGAAAGTACATTTCCCATTCATGAAATCTGTAAAGTACTCATCCCAGGAGGTGAAGGATGGCAGCATTGGCATGTTGTTGTAGAAGTGGTAATAGGAGACAGCCGTGTCTTTGGGGTTCCGAACTAGCACAAGGATCTAGAAGACAAAAATACATAACTTGGATCTGATTTTAGTGACTGACCAAAATCCCATCCTCTCAACACATCACATGGAATCAGAATCATTTAATTTGGAAAATAGCTTTAAGATCATCGAGTCCAACCATAAACCTAACACTGCCAAGTTCATCACTAAACCATATCCCTAAGTGTCACACCTATATGTCTTCTAACGTTCTCCAGGAACGGTGACTCAACCACTTCCCTGGGCAGCCTGTTCAAGTGCTTGATCGCACTTGCAATGAAGAAATATTTCATAATTACCAATATAAAGTTCCTCTGGTGCAACTTAAGGCCATTTCCTCTTGTCCTGTTGCTTGTTGTCTGAGAGAAGAGACCAACCCCCACCTCTCTATAACCTCCTTTTCAGGTAGCTGTAGAAAACAGCAACATCTCCCCTCAGCCTACTTCAGTCTAAATACTCATATGTTTGTTGACCAATGGCCCCAGGTCCTTTTCCACCAGACAGCTTTCCAGCCACTCTTCCACAAGCTTATAGTATTGCATAGACTTGTTGTGACACAAGTGCAGGACCTGATACTTGGCCTTGTTGAACCTTGTGCACTTGACCTCAGCCCACTGATGCAGCCTGTCCTCTACAGATCCATCTGTAGAGCCTTTCTACTCTCAGGCAGTTTAACACTTCCACAGTTTGGTGTCGTCTGCAAACTTATTTGTCCACTAACACCCACCAGTCCATGGTATGTTGGTTCAATTGCTTCTCTTGAGCAAGAAATCAAATCTTTCCAAGACGCTTGCTGCTAATATGAGCTTCTGGCTGAAAACAAGAAGCTTTTCAGTGATGTCGTAGTTCAAATCCAAAGAAAAGACCTCATGGGCTACTGAACAGGAGCACCACAAGAAGACTGTGGGTATACTCTTGCGTCTTTATGTAACAGTTCCCATTGAAAACTATCTTAACGCCAGCATGTGGTGGGCTTTCCACAAATACCCTGTTCTCAGAGGCAAGTTAAAGTAAACAGAATAACTGCTTGCCTTGTTCAGTTTTCTGACATGAACCTGGAAGCATCTTTCAGAAGGAGACGTGAAGGGGCAGTGACACTCAGCAACAAGTCCACCAATAGTAACCTCTTGAGTCAGCAAAGCTACTGCTGAGTGAGGATGGTTATTCACAGTCTCAGCACACAGCACCCTGCCTCTAACCTTGGAAGTGCACCTGTGCATTGATCAGCTCAGGTGAAAGTGCAGAAAACACATTTCACACAGAGAGAGGAAAGCTAATTTGGGGTAGAAAAGCTTTTACTGTGTGATGCAAAGAGAAGACTCACCTTAGCCTTGCGTTGGAGAATGGCTGGTGGCAGGAGATGAGGTGGCAAATGTGTTTGTATAATTCTTCTAGAAGGCAGTTTCTTCATCCTCTTTAAAGCAAATGAAAAGAAATATGAGAAGTAGCTTATTCCTCGGCATACTTCTTTTCAAAAATTGTGGGTAATATGTAAAGGTAAGACTAGAGAAGAAGTATCTTATCACTTAGAAATGCCAAAGGGATGCACTAGTGGTGTTGGCTTCTGTCATCCTCTCTCACAGAGCAACATTTCACATGAGACAGGGCTGAGCATAGGACACTCAAGAGAAAGGTCTTGCTAATCAAATCCATTTAGTCCAAGACTGGAGCCCTCTCTGGCTTTTTGTCATTGTTTGTGCTCTGAGACCTTTGCACAGGGACACCAAGGGCAATAGCACTGGCTGCTTCTGCAGACCATAGCTGTTGTAGGGCTCTAGGCTCTCCATTACCTCCGAGATCAGCCATTGTCTTTCAAATATTGCTACCCATAAGAAGAGCAATGCCAGTATTTTCAGTCTCTGCCAACCTCATATACTCCAGGATCTCCAAATTCTAGGCGTGGAAATGTCTCTAGCTTCTTTTCAGCGTTTATTCTCTCTTTCATTTCTTCTTCTGTATATTTGGAACCTGCTAATTCCAAATCCCTCACTATTTCACCAAGCCAGTTGGATCCTGAAAGGAAAAAGACACGAGTAGCACATCCATTTAACTGCACTTTTTTCATGGTAACTGGACTGACAGGGTATTCTGTCAAAATGATTCATGTTTAAGAACCATTCTGGCTCTGTATTGTACCTTAGTCCATCAATGGGGGGATCTTCTGGTTTTGGCTGTAATAGTAGCTGGTATGGGGCTATGCTTTGGATTTGTGCTAAAAACAGTGTTGATAGCACAGGAATGTTTTAAGTGTTGCTGAGCAGCACTTACAGAGTCAATGCTTTTTCTGCTTCTTGCACTGCCCCTGAAGGAAATAAGCTGAAGATGCACATGAAATTGGAAGGGGACACAGCTGGGACAGCTGATCCCAACTAACCAAAGGGATATATCCAGATCGCATGACATCATCCTCAACAGTAAAAGCTAGAAGAAGAAGGAAAGGGGGACATTGAGAATGATGGCGTTTGTCTTCCCAAGTAACCATTACACATGATAGAGTCCAGCCTTCCTGGAGATGACTGAGCATCTGCCTGCCAATGGGAAGGGGTGAATTCATTTCTCATTTTGCTTTTCTTGCATGCATGGATTTTGCTTCATCTATTAAACTGTCTTTTTCTCAATCCTCAAATTTTATCACTTTTATTTACTTTTCCAATTCTCTCCCCCATCCCACCAGGGCAGAGTGACTGTGTGGGGCTTAGTTGCCAGATGAGGTTGAATCACAACGCTAGGCAATAAACAAGGGTACACTAAAAGCCAACAGGGACAAAGGTGCCAGTTAGGCATTGTGGAGCACTACTCTGTTCACTTCAGAAGCCCATCCCATGCCTCAACAGAAACAGAAGCAGAGCTCTATTGCTCTTTCCAGCTCTGGTACATATTGGTTACGTTGGACTACTCTCTGCGGAAATTACTCAAGAGCAGTGGAGCTCCTAGCATAAGGTGAACTGAGTCGTCACTTGGCTGTTTTCTACACTACTTCCACAGTGCTGTCTTTGTGAATACTCTGTTCCCTCCTCCTGACCAGCTTCAGTTCATGGTCGCTTCATGATCAGTCCAGTTTAGCCTTGTTCCCAGTCCCAGGTAGGCTTCCATAACTGGTAGAAGAAGGGCCATAAATCAAACCACCAGACCATCAAGCTCCTGTCACCGTCTTTGCACGAGGCTTAGCTGTCTTGGCTTCTGCAATCTAGCAAAACTGGTGTATGAGGGACTGGGCTTGGAGAGTCAAGTCTCAGTTTCCAACTAACACCTTCTGGGATGTGTTGGTGGACTCTCACACCTTTAAACCATTACTGCTTCTGCACAGGTCTACAGGCTGCACACAAAAGTGATGTGATAACGATTAACAATTCCTATTTTTCTGCAAATGACCTATTAAAGTATTTCTCTAAAGTGAATAGGGAAAAAAATGAAAAAATCTACAATACTTGTAGTGAAAGAAAATCACCCAAGAGTCCTGTTGGCTTTCCTGTCTTTCCCTCTATTTAGATACATGGGAATCGCCTCTATTTTGAAATGCAGTAGGTCTATGGAAACAGCAGTTCTTCTGGTCTTATTAGCAGGATGTGGTCTCTGTATTGCCCTTGCAGCGAGTAGGGTAACAACATGCTTTCCTGTGTTAATAAGGGATCAGAATATCAAGGTATGCAATTATCCTGCTTTTCCCAACACTGATGAGTTCACCCCTTGAATACTGCGTGCCGTTCTTGTACTGAAGAACAAGCGATTTTGTGACTCAGGAGAGAGTCTTGCTGAACTTCCATGAAGTCACTGGGAGCTGGAGTAAATGAAATGCATAGAATGACTTGTTCTGCTCAGGCTAGAGTAAAATAAAAGAATAAGGCGTGAGGGAATCTCAATGCAGTCTTCCATCAATGGAGGTTATAATGAAGACAGAGATAACTCTTCTGAAAATTGGCCAGGAAATGACAAAAGAAACATACTACAAATCACAACAAGTAGATATCTGACTGCATAAAAGTAAAAAACAAACAAGCAAACAAACAAAACCCCTGAAAAGCCTATAGTAAGAAAACACTGCAATAGATTTCCAGAGGTGGTGAACCTCCACTCTCAATGTTTTAAAACTCGTCTGGGCAAAGCCTTGAGCGAACAAATAAACTTTGAAGTTCAGGTCTTTCCCCTGCTTTGTGCAGGAGGTTGTATTATTTGACGTCCAGAGACGTCTTGCAACTTAAATTCATGAAGTCTGATGTCACCATAAGCTTTTCTGAGGTATTATTTCTATATTAAATGATGGCACAAACTTCTGGATTGCAGCATTGTGTACTTGACTACTTACCAGAAAACAACACTCACCTGTTTTAGGATAGCCTGCTAGAATCACGTCATCACTCCTGGCTTCAAAGAATTTCAGAGCTTCCAAAGTTTCTGGGCTGCTAAGTGTAGCAGGGTATAAAACACCTCTGTAGGAAAACAGCGTGCCTTCAGGGGGAGACTTTTCACTTTGTGAAAAATAATTTTCCACTACTTCGACGAGTCTTTCCCTATTTATGCTCATGTTTGTATCCCTGTGGAGCTCTTTGCAAACAAACAGATACAAGTTGTCTTTCCACAATGCAGAAAAACTCTATACAACGTATTAGCAAATTGGATAGGGCGTTCACTCGGGGACAAAGGTGCAAGTCACTGGTACAAGTCACTGATTAACTCTGTACTCTATTAACTCCTTTTAAAGTTACAGGACTGGAGGCTGACAATAGTGACATAGAGTCTTTGATGCAGCTGACAGTAAGAACAGGAATCTATTGGAGTAACAATTAACAGTATTTAAAATGTTAAATGAAACCAAAGATAGACCTATAAAGGATATTCCCTGAAATATTTTTTAATTGATGAGCAATGCAGTACCATTTGCAGATTGGACAAGCAGCATGTAGTAGACGAGTTGATTGCGGATCTCAACCTAACAGTGTTACTTTACTCATAAAAACTGAAGACACTTTTTATGTATTATGCTTTCTGCCAGATTTATTATCATTTTCAGTTTTCTGTCCATGTGTTTACCGAGTTGCAAAGCCAAGTCTCCTCCTGTTTGCCAGTACTCAAGAGTAGGAGCGTCAAGAAATTAGCATCTTTCGTTCTGCCTCCAGAGCCATTTGCCTGACTGCTGAGGAAGCCGGATCAGTATAACACCTCAACACGAAATCTAATAACCTATCACCTGAGCCACCGGGAACATAGGTGCCTCCGAATCCTTTAACCCTTGGACGCTTATCTCTGCTTATCAGTTGGGCCCTCAGTGCTGTTACAGCCACCTGGCAGGCAGCTCAGGAGCTGCAGAGGAGCAGTCTTGTCTCTCTGGAGAAGCTCAGGGGAATCAGGTGCCCTGAGGGTGCCATGGATCCTAGTCCTAGTACTGTCTGCCCAGCAGCCTAATGTCTCAGGGTAAGCAGGTGATCCTGTAGAGAGGCTGTACCACTGTGGCACAGCTCACGTTCCCTGGGGAAAACTCTTGAGTTGTTCAATTTTTCTACATGAAAATTTCCCTTGGATGGAAATGCTTTTAGCAGGAACATTTGCAGTACAACTAGTTCCAATCTAATTAATTCAATAGAGTAGCGGTGATGCATTATTATTTGATGAATTACTGATAAAGCTTGTGTTTCCTATGTGAGCAGTATAGCACGCAGTCTTTGCAGAGATTGTTCCTAGTCTCAACAACAGCTATCTACATAATCTCTCATCCAAAAATGCTTCAAGGATAATAGTTTTTGAAGATCAATGATTTCCCCTTCTTAACTAAAGTAACTGTGCTATTCCTATTCTCAAAGCCCAGTGTGGCTGGAAAGCCTCACTGCAAGCAAGTAAAGGCTGTATTGATGAGGGAAAGGCTGTGAATGTTGTCTACCTAGACTTCAGCAAAGCATTTTACATTCCCTGCAGCATCCTCCTGGAGGAACTGGATGTTCATGGCTTGGATGAGTGTACACTTTGCTGGATTAAAAACTGGCCATTTGGTCAGCCCAAAGAGTGGTGATGAATGGAGTTAAACCTAGCCAGCAGCCAGTCACAAGTGGTGTTCCCCAGCCTCAGTACTGGGGCCAGTTCTCTTTAGTATCTTTAGCAATGATCTGGATGAGGGGATCGAGGGCACCCTCAGTAAGTTTGCAGCCAACACCAAGTTGGATGGGAGTGTTGATCTGCTTGAAGGTAGAAAAGCTCCATAGAGGGATCCGGACAGGTGCCCGATCCTACACTTGGGTCACAGCAACTCTGTGCAATGCTACAGGCTTGGGGAAGAGTGGCTGGAAAGCAGTCCAGCAGAAAAGGACCTGGGGGTGTTGGTCGACAGATGTCTGAATATGAGCCAGCAGTTTGCCCAAATGGCCATGAAGGCCAATGGTATCCTGGCTTGTATCAGAAATATAGTGGCCAGCAGAACTAAGGAAGTGATCATCTCCCTGTACTCAGCACTGGTGAGGCCTACACCTCAAAAAACTGTGTTCAGTTTTGGGCCCCTCAGTACATGAAAGACATTGAGGTGCTGGAGCATGTCGAAAGAAGGGCAATGCAGATGGTGAGGGGGCTGCAGAACAAATCTTAGGAGGAGTAGCTAATGGAACCGTGTCAATTTAGTCCAAAGAAAAGGAGGCTGAGGGGAGACCTTATCACTCTCTACAACTGTCTGAAAGGATGTTATAGCAAGGTGAGGGTCTGTCTCTTCTCCCTAATAACAAGCAATAGGATAAGAGGAAATTGCTTCAAGCTGTGTCAGGGGAGACTTGTATTGGTTATTAGGAAATATTTCTTCATTGAAAGCATTATCAAGCTTTGGAACAGGCTACCTAGGGAAGTGTTTGAATCACCATCCCTAAAGATGTTTAAAATATGTTTGGATGTGGCAGTTGGGGACATGGTATAGTGGCGGACTTGGCAGTGTTAGGTTAATAGTTGGACTCAATGATCTTAAAGATCTTTTTCAATCTAACCAATTCTGTGACTCTCTAACTCAGCACTTCTCAGGCTGCACCCAGAGTACTGTGTCCAGTTCTGGTCACCACAATTCATGAAAGACACAGGCAGACTGGAGAGAGTCCAAAGGAGGACCACAAATATGAGAAGGCTCAGGGAGGACTTCATCACAGTATTCCAATGGCAACTACAGAGGACAGAGGGTCTCTATTCACAAGGAACAACATGGAGAAGACTATGGGCAATGGGTACCAGGAGACGTTTCATCTTGATAGAAGATATAAATTCTTTATAGTGACAACAGTAATTCACTGGAACAACCTCCCCAGGGGTGTTGTAGAGTCCTTCCCACCAAAGGTTTTCAACGTGTAATAATATAACTTAGGCCCCCTTTCCCATGAAAGGGTGGACCAGATGATCTTTGAAGGTCCCTTCTACCCTGGGCTGTTCTATGAGTCTATAAAAGTTGTGTTTCTGAGTGAATCTTGCCTGTTAACATCAGCCAGTAATCTGAAATTCATCATGAAATTCTGCATGAAGAGAAATTAAAATCCCTTAGAATGTCGGTCCCCATTTCCCTTCATTCTCTTCCCTCTAGCTTTGATCCAGTTGGTACTTAAGTCAGAAAAGGTATCCTTTGTCATTAATTAAGGTTGTGTCAGGTACATGTTTTTGCTAGTGTTCTTTAGTGTAAAGTTGTTGCTTGATATGAAACATTTTTTGAAAAAAAAATTCAAACATACTAAATCATTATAAATAGGCTAGAAAGACTACGTTTGGCTAGAAAGAGAAAAGGGACACTTCCTTCAAGGTCACGGCTACTGAAAGAAGCCTGAGAAGTTTATTGGATTATGGTTAGTTGTCATCTTATTCAGCAAATGAGTGTAGCCAAAGCAAGCCAAAGACCTCATCTTTAAAACAAAAGACAAATGTTCATCATTGTCACTGCAAAAGGTGCTGCCATGTGATTATTACAGTAATTCTAAGGTGTTGGATCATTTGATCTATTTTTTATCATACAGCACTCAGATGATCTAAGAGTGCATTGGAAAATTCTTGCTCTAACCACATTTTGTTACTCTTCAGACTTTACAGTACACTTCATACTTTAACAATGTTCCCAGTTTAGTTCCTGCCATACAATCTTCAAATGCTTTGTCCATTTTCTTACTCTGTTCTTCACTGAAGAGATTCTTCCAGTCACTCACAGTACCTTCAAAGAAGCAAATAAAATTTAGTTTTTTCAAGAGTTTATTTTTTTTTTATTCTATATATCTGTCATTCTTGTTCCATTGTACACTAAATGCAATTGATCCCATTTTCAATATAAACTTCACTCCTCAGTTTGGCACTAATATAATTTTTTGAAGTCAGGGAAGCTACAGTTCTGTGAAACTGCTATAATGCAAAAGAACATACTCCTCTTAAAGTGACTGTGACCAAAAGAAGCAGCCTAAAGTCCTGTTTCTCTGCAGCTCTCTACTCCAGTCAGTTATGACTCACAAGGTAAAAGATCATGAAGGCATGATTAGGAATCATCTGTCAGGAGGCAGAGTTGGGTTTCTGCTCCCTTGGCAGCTGGAGTTTATATTCAGTGACTTCTTTCACATAAAATGCAGAAATAGATTCAGACAGCCAGGTTGGCCCTCTCAGGTCTGTGTCTCCTACACTACATTGCAACTACTTAGTTCCCTTTTGTTTCCCCTTCTCTGCATACCTGAAGGATGAGAGAGAATCTTATTAATGTCTATAAATATCTGAGAGGTGGGTGTCAAGTGGAAGGAGACAGTCTCTTTTCTGTGGTGCTCGGTAATAGGGCAAGAAATAACGGGTACAAGTTAGAACACCAGAGGTTCCACCTCAACATGAGGAGAAACTTCTTTACTGTGAGGGTGACGGAGCACGGGTAGAGGCTGCCCAGAGAGGCTGTGGAGTCTCTTTCTGTAGAGACTTTCAAAACCTGCCTGGATGCATTCCTGTGTGGCCTGCCCTAAGTGATCCTGCTCTGGCAGGGGGTTGGAGTAGATGATCTCTAGAGGTCCCTTCCAACCTCTAACATTCTATGATTCTATGATTCTGTAATTCTGTGATTCTTACACGCTTGACTCACTTCTAACCTGTGGGTATGAACAAGACATTAGCAGGAGACTTTCAGGAGATCCACACTATCCTAAAAAACATGATCATGCCACTCAGGCTGAGTTTGGTCTAGTTTTGCCTGCCCAGGTAACCCTCTAATGGCTGAAGAATCAATGATCAGTGATCTTCACAGAGACGGAAAGCAGTTCAGACACATGACGCTCGCTCCTTCCTGCCAGTCATCTATGGGCCTCTAAAATTTGCTCCGAGTGGCTGCTTCTCCCATGCTGCCTGCAGCCTGCTGCCAGAGTCTGCCTGGGTATCTTCCTCACCAGTGCTCCTTGACTAGTCTCAAGCATAACAGTGATAATCTGCAATGCTAATATGTGTGCAAAAAAAGAAGTAAAGAAGGGGTGGCACAAGTTTGAGAGTGTGACATTTCTACCTCCGGATCTTTCGGAGCTTCCTACCTTTGCGAAACAAAATATCGCCAAATGCCCCATGGGTCTTCTGTGAGTTCTTCTTCATTGACTGGAAGCTGCTCCTCTCTACCACAGTCTGAAGCTCCTTCTCAGTCAGAGAAATCCCAAGGAAATCAGCTATGTTTTTCACACCCAGGACTGGATTCTGAAAAGTGGAATGTAACATACAGCATTACCGTTGAACAAGTTACACTGCTTTCCAAGGTGTTTGAATACAATATATGATTATAGCAGTTAATTGGTTTAGGACTATATGCTCATTGAGGTATAAAACATTTGCAACTATTGGTAATCTCACCTGTTTTAGCTCTTCATAAGTTATCATCCTAACATTTTCATCATCAACATGTTTGTTCCATGCGGAAAGGTAGTCAAAGTAGCTTCCCCACGGCACTAAATAAAGCAAAAGAATGATAAGATGATGCATAAATGAAGATTAGACAAGCTCCTTACAAAATAAACCAATTTTTACTCCTTAAATTGATCCCTCAGCCATGGGCATTATTAATCATGTCTATGCCAAAGTTTACAGCCTTCTGTTGGAATTATGGGGTTGTTCTGACACATGCACATGTCTCAGGCATATGATGAAATTTGTAAAGTGGTACAGCAAAACTTGTTAGTATTTCAAGACATATAGGAGTCCATCAAAGAGCTATCAGTACTAAATCCATCTTGCAGACTCCCTTAATCCAGTTTAAAACCTTTCTAACCCTCCTTTCTGCTGGATATGTGATATGTCAAACTGAAGAATTTATGCAATTTTAAATGAGAGGGATTACTTTCTTTCTTTTTCAGTGCACTAGACTTAGTCCAAATCATTCCTCTGGTCCAGTTTGGCATGTAGGTGTTCAGATGTCTGCTGGGCACAAGATGATGGGCATTGGAGGGGAGAGGTGAAGGGGATCCAACAGACATAAGGAGGAACTGCTTCTTCCAGAGAAGGTATCTGCTTGTACAAGTGAAAGCAGTTTGTGGAAGTACAGGGTTCTTTAAGGATTTATCCCCAGACAGTAAGACAAGTAGTATAAACTTTAGATCAAATTTCTAACTTTTTGTCTTTAATTTCTGCTTTTGTACTGTAACCCAAAAATTCCTAGTGAAGTGGAATTAAAGTGTAAAATTTTTAGACAAAGTCAAAGCATTGAATAATTGACACAGAAGAATTTACTGTACATTTCTTCGTCATGAAAGCTGTGAAGAAATCATCCCAGGTGTCATAGGAGGGAAGAGTAGACAGGACATTGGTAAAGTAATAAAATGATGTAGCTACATCTTTTGGATTGCGAATCAGCAATAGTATCTAGAAAAAAAAATATTTGTAGAGAAAGTATTAACAGACTACAGTATGAAGAAAACCTACTCTATTATAGCAGTTTGGGGAATTTCTGATATCTTGTATACTACTTGCAGAAGTAGCAATTTCATTCTAAATTCAGAAACTAAGTATTTTGCTTTGCTTCAGTACCTTGTGAAGATGACTGCCTATAATTAGTAAAATATCTTTTACAGATTAATCAAATCAATCAAGCAGAATCTAAGCATGTTTTGCTCAATACAAGGATCATTCTTTCTTAATTTAGATAGTGAGGAAGAATCAGAAAAATACAAATTCTCTCTGAAACTTGACACACAGAAGCACTCACTCATGGCAACACCATAAAACGCCTCCCGTAGGAAATTGTGTCAAAATATATTTTCCTGCTGGAGGATTTGTTCTACCCCTCCATCTCACTTGTAAAGACTGACACAAAAGTGTCAATAAGGATGAACTGTGATTAAGTGAGATGACAGGCATATAGAAGTGGCCAGGCTAAGCACTTAAGTATAATAGTGAGTCTGAAAATTGGCAGAAAAGTACTAAACTGGCTTTAAAAAAAATAATATGTTGGAGTGTTTGCTTTCAGGACATTAAAATCAGCACTCACCTTGGCTTTACTCTTGAAGACTGACCTGGGAAGATTTTCAGGAAGGAGATGAGTAACCACAAATCTTGGAGAAGGTAATTTGCTCATTCGCTTTAAGAATTGGAAAGAGGAAAGTGGTCAGGTCAGTTAGTATAAGTATTCTTCTCATCAGCCTATGATAAAATATTGCCTTGCTAAACTTATCAACAATTATTGGCTGGTAGGAGCACTTATTTTTTGTGAGTGTTATCCTGGGATCTTAATGGGCTGCTCTGAGTAGCTCTAATCTTCAACAAACCCTGAGAATGAGCAACTGAAAAACAATTATCCATTGCTAATTCTCTTCTGTAATGATAATGAATTTAAGATGTGCTGTTAGACAAGGAATCAAATCTAAAGGTAAGACGAAGAATCTAACTGGGGCTATGTGAAAGCTGAAGGCTCTCGAGGACAAAGAGAAGGGGTGAGCAGTAAGAGCTTAGTAAGAAAGATAAGAAACTGT
The DNA here is from genome assembly GCA_013396935.1 of Baryphthengus martii. NCBI lineage: Eukaryota > Metazoa > Chordata > Aves > Coraciiformes > Momotidae > Baryphthengus > Baryphthengus martii. The sequence continues at coordinate 19,569 of VWZK01010066.1, read as the reverse complement.
ATTTCAATACTTGACACTTCATGAAACTTCTCTTACATACAAAGCATGCTACATTGAATTTCTGCAGCCCTTGTGTATCTAACGAGTATGTGCTCTTCTCAAGCCCTCTGAAGTGTCTATTTATCCTTCAGCAGTGCGCAATGCAGATGAGATTCGTCCTGACCTGATGCCACATACAGAGAAATGGGAGAGTTCTTATCACACAGTGGAATATTTCACACACAGCATATACACACTAATTGAAGCACAAAATTTGGAAAAATTTCATACGTATCCTATGCTCACCTCATATTTCCCAGCATCTCCTACTTCAAGGTAGGGGAATTCTTCTAGTTCTTCATCATTCACATTGCTTGCTTTATTCTGTGTTTTCTTTTCAAATATGGCTATCAGATCATTTAAGATCTGACTCAGCCAGTTTGTGCCTGAAAGGGGAAAAACAGAGATTTTTTTTCTAAAATTTTTAGAAGAGACAGGAATGGATTTGCCAGGAAAATCAAGAGGTAGGTTGTGCTACCAAGTGAGTTGTCTGGTTTCCTTTCATGTGATACAATCAAAACTAACTATCTAGACAATTGCCTCCCAGGGTCCTATATTTCCTCTTTATAAGGATAAATTTCTTCAAATTCGGTACATGGTAAATTAACTTGTATATTGAAAATTAACTGATAAAGCACAAGGAACACTAAGATTCAAAGAGGAAAACCTGCATTAACATAACAATTTGGAGAAGAGGAGTCTGAGGGGAGATGTTATGGCTCTCTACAACTAACTACCTGAGAGGGGGTTGGAGCGAGGAGGGGGACAGCCTCTTCTCCCTGGTGGCTCTGACAGGACCAGAGGTAATGGATGCAAGCTGCATGAGGGGAGGTTTAGACTGGACATTAGGAAACATGTCTTCACTGAAAGGGTCATTAAACATTGGAATAGTTTGCCCAGGGCAGTGGCGGAGTCACCATCCCTGGAGGTATTTAAACAGCGTGTGGACCTGGTGCTTAGGGACATGGTTTAGTGGTGAGCTTGCAATGTTTGGTCAAAGGTTGGACTAGATGATCTTGAAGGTCTCTTTCAACCAAAGAATGGATATGACACACATCTAATCCAAACCTGTAGTTCTGCTATGGGCCAGTATAGGCTGCTTTCAGGCAGAAGGAACAAAGATGGAGGGTAAACTTGCAACCCTGGCAAAGATCTCCACTTGATTTCCCAGTAGTCAAAGATCAGTGTGATCACTTCAAGTGTTACAAAAACAATTTTTTTATCGTTGCAGATTCTAGATAATCTCGACATCTATGTGAAATTACCTAAATATGCAGCACGGCATGTGAAGGTACCAAAAGCTTCATTATGTGTGAAAATATAAAGCTACTATCTTTACAAACAGAGATGTGAGAGCAGACCCTGCAACATCAGGAGATCCAATGGTGTGAGAACTGTATTTTAATTCTGTCTAATTTGTGCATTTAATTTCATAGCTGTAAAAAAGTAAAGATAACAAAAAACTTTACATGCAATAGAAAATTAAATGTCTTTCTAGGACACTTGAAAAATTCCCTATATAAAAACTTCATCATTAACTCCGTTGTGCTTGAGAACAAAATTGGTTCTACAAAGTTTTGTGAAATTTCCAAATATTATTATTTAGTAACATCTATAATACTATATTTTATATATATGCTATGTATATATCAATCTGATGTATCAATATTGTATATCTGTTTATATATTAATATATAATGTATATTTTATATAAATTATTTTTTTTTATATATTGAGTACAAGTCTATTTATTTTCCATTACGTAAGTTTGTTTACGAAGAAAGCAAACTATATTCACCAGTTTTAAGGTATCCTGCCAAAATGATATCGTCACTTCTGGCTTCAAAGGACTCCAGGGCTCTGAATGTTTCAGGACTGCAAAAAGTAACAGGATAGAGAATCCCCTTGTAAGAAAAAAGGAGCTCGTCACGATGCAATTTGTCAGCAGCAGCCATTGCCTTGTCTATGATGTCAGTAAATTTTTTCCTGGGCTTGTCCATTCTCTCTCTCTCACACACAGGCCTCCTCACAGTGTGAAATGCTATGCTGAAAAAGAGAGACACAGATTACCTTTTAATGGGAGTAGAGGAGGGGTGTGTGCGGGGGTATTTCTGGACCCTGAAGGCAATATTTTATTACTCTTTCTGAAACTGTAATGAAATACACAAATCCAGTCAAAGATTTTAAGTCACTTGAACCTTTTGAAATCAACAGAAGTTGAACAAGCACAAACAAGCAAAAGAAGAAAATTTCAGTTGCATTCTAGGTTTAAAAGCTTAACTAGCTTCAGAAGATCATGCTAAAAAAAAATAAATCTGTTATTACAGCACAGAGTTTATAAACAAAATGTATCAAAATGGTGTTATGTGAATTGCAGGCTGGGGTTTATACATCGTGATCACACTACTCATGGCAGTTCTGCTCTTTCCAGTACTCTCTCTGCTGGGATTTTTGTTTAGGTTTGTGTTTCTTTGTTTTATCACTCATAATTCTCAAAGTGGGACCTAACATGTTGGAAAATGTGCAGTGTGCTAGCGACTGAACTGTGGATCGTCCTGTGAAGGTGGCCAACTGCTCCCTCCAGATCGTGCCCAGGAAGCATGTGGACACATCTACTCTATGGCCATTGTTCAGATTGTAGTACAGAGATCCAGTTGTCTCCTGGTTACATGGGAACAACCAATTTGTGGGTGTTCTTTCCTTTGTGAGCTCTATCATTGTTTAACAACTGAACAGTCATTATTGAGTTGTTAATAATAAAACCTCAACCACAATGATTAGCATTTATAATGAACCTCAGGTGATGAACTTCTGACAGCACTGATCTCAGTAGAAAAAAACTCAAATTAGGCCCAGATTTAAAATTCAAGTCTCTGGCAAAGAATGCATCACAAGGAACAAGAAAATATTTCCTCCCTGAAAAAAATCATGCCAGGCATCTAAATATCATTCTTTCTTATCGCCATCTATTGAATGCTGCTTGTTAGGCACTTGGAGTAGGAGCTCCAGCGACTTCAAGCCTGTATACTTTTGCCATTTACCTACCCTGAGGGATTCATACCTTGTCCATGAGGCAAGCAGGATGATCTAGCCCTAAGTTTTTACACCAATTCTGTTCAGTCCATGGAAATCTTTTGCTTTTCCCTTCATCTCCTCTTTTTCTGTGTAACTTTGTCAATATAGAAAAATTTATCTATGTGTTGGCATCATTTGAACCAAATGAACATCACATGACTCCTCCTCAATCCACTTGTTGAATGAGATCTGTGCCAAAGTGTGGTTGACACCACCTGCATCACTTCACTGCAGTTAGCTAAAAATTGCTGTACCAAGAAACAGCACCTTTGCTGATCCTTGCAAGTGACCTTGCTAGTGTCACTAAGCCACCCTAGCAAGTCTAACAAAGCAGCCGACCTTATTTTTTTTTCTTTTATGTTCTGCTAGCATTAAGCTGTCATGGACTGAAGCTATACTTAAGCTAAAGAAAAAGAGTGTATTTATTTAGTATTTTTACCTGCTGAAAAAAAAAAAAAAAAAAAAAAAAAAAAGAAAAAGGGCTTGGGACAGTAGATGTTCCCTAAAGAAGGAAAAGGGGGAGAAAGGAATGGTATATAAATTATTAGTGTACCTCATGCAATAACATAGTGTTGGAATAAGATTTCCATGATAGAAAAACTGCTCATTTCACTCATTATAGAACAGTCCAAAGAAATTTTGACAGAGAAAATTCAGAGGCTTTCCAGTATATTTTTGCCAGAGTCAGGCCAATTATTCCTTGGAGGCATGTCTTATCTTTAGAAACAAACAAACAAAAAAACCAAAACACCAAACAAACCCCAAAACCGCTATTAGTGGAGAAAAAACAATTAGAAAACACAAGTCTTGAGAAGGGATTTTGAGGTTTTGCCATTTCTTGGCAAAAAGAAAGCAGGATCAAGATTTAGTAATGTGGACCTTTGATACAGCCATCTGCCACAACACCCGAGCTGGGAGAAGAGTGTACCTTGCATCATATATGTTACACAAGAAGACCTTCCGATCCTGCCAAATACTAAACCCAGAGACTGATGGAAAACGTGAGTTAATTTAGAGTTTCTAAGAAGCAATTTTACAAATCTAGAGATTAAGAACAGATTAAAGGATTTGGTAAACTCCAGAATAATGGTATTTGTTGTTCAAGCGAGCACAGTGCATCTAAAGGTTTCTGACTTACCCTCCTTATCAGAAGCTGATTCTCCTGATTGTGGAGCTTTACAAAAAGAGGCTGGTGACCTTTTCCATGATAGCTACAGGACACTGCCAGCTGATAGTTGCCTAGTGGATTGATCTTTTTATGCAGATCCATTCCAGAAAAAAAAAAAAAAAAAAGGTGTCTGGGTTGGGGTCTAGTCTGTTGTAAAATTTTCCAGGATCCTCCCTTATCTTTGGTTTTCCTCCTGAATTTTAGAGTCTTCTTCATGACCGTCACCATCCCTGACCAGGGTAAAGCTGGTCACAACATCAAATTAGACCACTATCCCTTGTCTACAGAAGTGTACTCGGCTCTGTCTTTCCTGCAACTCAACATCTCCCATGTCTCTTCTAAACTTTCCTCTCACAGCTTTTTTGCAGCCTCAGCTTTGCTGTCTCTGGAGACTTTTCACTCTCTTAATCCTCTCTCTGGAACAAAGTAGGAAAAAAGCAATTTTCCACAGCTTTCATCATCTCTGTTAACGTTTTGGCTAGTTTCCAAAGTTCAGATGCAAAGGTTAATTGCCCTATCCCTCCTGTTAATATTCCACTAGGTATTAAGAAAGAATATACTAGTAAAGACAGAGCATTTCATGATACACAGTGCTGGAGAAATCATCTTGTTATACTAGTCTGAAGATGAAGGCTGTATATTAACAGACTCCTCAAACTATCACCAAAAGAGATTTATTTCCTTGTTTGCTTGTTTTATCTGAACTTTCCCAACCATACTGGTGAAATTAATTTAAAGAGTTGGAAATCTCTGACTAGAACTTTATTAGCAAACAAATGTGGAAGAATCAGGCCAGTGACCTCAAGAAGTCACCTGTTGCCTTATTGTGTATCTACACAGCATGACGTTAGAAGAGGTTTAAGGTTATAAATGGATTTTACTTGAAGGAGACTCAGAACAAGAATGATTATTTGTCATAGTTTAACCTTTGCCAGCAGCCAAACACCACGCAGCCACTCTCCCGTTGCTTCCACACACTGCTCCACATACCCCTTCTGTGGGATGGGAAGGAGGATCAGGAGGAAGAGAAAGGGTGAGATCCCAGCGGTTGAGATAAAGACAGCTTAATAGAACAACACAAAGAGAGAAGAAGTCAACACTATGAATGATAGTACTAATGAAATTATACACAAAGCGAGTAATAGGCTATACCTGTGCCCAAGTCAGCAAACTTTCCCTGCTCTGGCCACACTGAAGCAAGTTGAAAACAGGCACCACCGTCCTAGCCTAGGCCTCCCCTTATATATGGGCATGATTCATATGGTATCAAACATCCTATTGGCTGGTTCAGCTGTTTATCCTGGCTGAGGGCCCCCCTAGCTGAAGCTCTTTCCAACTGCTTGGGCCAGCAACTGTTTGTGATAATTAACCTGAATTGAACCCAGGGCATTACTAAATTATACAAAGAAGTTCAGATTGGTTAGCACAACTCTTCAGTGAAAGCCTTATTATACACAGATCAGATCACATTGTGGGAAACTATCATTTTACTTGTTAGGTTTTAACCCTCACACTTACCTCTCTTCCCAGCTGAGTTCCTACTCCTAAGGTGACATGGGCTGAGCAAAAGCAAGCTGTGGAAAAAAGGTGATAGAAATGAAAAATATATCATTTTCCCCAAACCTGAATACTATTATGTTGGAGAATTACAGGGGGAGGGAGACACAAATAACACCAGATACAGTATAGATTAGGGGTCGTCCTGCTGGAAAGCAGCTCCATGGAGAAAGACCTTGGAGTCCTAGTGGATAGTAAGTTATCCATGGGACAGCAATGTGCCCTTGTGGCCAGGAGGGCCATTGGGATCCTGGATGCACTAATTAAAATGTGTCCAGCAGGTCGAGAGTGGTTCTCCTCCCCCTCTATTCTGTCCTGCTGAGACCACACCTGGAATACTGTACCCAGTTTTGGGCTTTCCAATTCAAGAGAGACAGAGATCTATTGGAGAAAGTCCAATGAAGAGCTACAAGGATGATTAAGGGACTTGAATATCTCTCCTATTACAAAAGGCTGAGAGAACTGGGATTGTGTAGTCTGGAGAAGAGAAAGCTGAGAGGGGATCTTATTAATGTCTATAAATATCTGAGGGGTAGGTGTCAAGAGGAAGAGAGCAGACTCTTTTTGGTGGTGCCCAGTAGCAGGACAAGGAATAATGGATATAAGCTAGAACACAGAAACACAGAAACTTTCATCTCAACATGAGGAGAAACTTCTTTACTGTGAGGGTGCCGAAGCATGAGAACAGGCTGCCCAGAGAGGTTGTGGAGTCTCCTTCTCTGGAGATTTTCAAAATTCACCTGGATCCATTCCTGTGTGGCCTGCCCCAGGTAATCCTGCTTTGGCAGTGGGGTTGGACTAGATGATCTCTAGAGGTCCCTTCCAACCCTTAATATTCTATGATTCTATGATTGCTTTAAAGAAAGGGATAAAGAGCTGCTCTGAGGAAATATCACCATAAGAGAGACTGTAGCTTCTATATATAAAAATACTCTTGTATTAATAAGTATTCATATTTTTATGAGTACTGAATCTTTAGTTAGTTGATTTGTGAACTGTATTTACTCCATAGAAATGGAGCAGGTATCAAAAACTCTCATCTGCTTTGTGGGGAACTACCTATTGTAGAAGAAAACTTGTATAAATGCATTGGAGATTCCTTGGAAGCACTCTTTCCTAGTCTGGAGGCTTAAAAGATATTTAAATAATCCACTTTTATTTTTATATTTTTTTGTTAAATCCAGTATTTGCACTCTCCGCATCTGAAGTACGCAAATTTCTTCCCTCAGGATAAAAGCATTCCTGGGACCACAGGCAAGACAGAGTTCACATATTCAGACTCAGGGCCTTGTCCTATCATAGTCCAAAGCAGCCAGGAGCAGGAAAAAAGAAAAACCTGTTTCAGAGCCCTTAATCCTAGTCTGGAGGGAAATGTCATGCTTAGTCATTGCACAAGCATGGGACATGTTGAGTTCTGTCAGGTGCATGACGCCGCAGATACGGTCCTTTACTCCCCAGGGAAGGCATTGATGCTTTGACTCCAATGTGCATGAGGACCTCAGAAAAGCAGGTGAACATAGAGGTTTCCTTTAGTTGAGCACATCGACTTCATGGCACAAGCAGCTATTACAAGCCTTGTTGTGCTCAGGCAGGGCATCCGTGGTGAACCATAGAAACATAGAATTGCTTTATGACAACCACTTTTATTAGGCTCAAAAAAAAATCAGGAGGCTCAAGCCGGCATGTTATGTATTAATAAGATTCAGATTTCTGCTGATGCAGAAAACCACAAGGCCTGGTAGAGGATTTACTGAGCAAGCTTCGCTAGTAGATACGCATCAAAATTACCCAAAGCTATGGAGACAGAAGCTGTTATTCTGCCTATAAAAAGATAACTACACTTTAAACAGCATGAGCTACTGATGTGTTAAGAGTGTCTTTCTTACCAGTGCATAATGTAGATTTAATTCAACTTCCAATTAAGTCAATGAAAAATTACCATTGATTTGAATTATAATTGGATGAGAGCTTAACTGTGGCAGAAATCTTTTTGCCAAGAACTGATCTGAATTCATAGTCTTTAGAAAAATCTCTGAGGTATCATATACACTTGAGCACTCTAGAAAGACTGAGAGGCTTCATTAATAACAAGGAAAATAGTATATTCATTTAAGAAGGCAGAGCTGTTAGATTCTCCCACATCTGATTAATTATAATACTGTTCAGTAAATTAACAACTTCTCAGTATGCCAAAGGTCTTGCATTTAGCATTAACATCTGATATACTCTGCAATCGTTATAAAGGCAGTTTTAGTCTGAACATTACATAATTGCCTTAATTGGAAGTGACCTTTGACATTACCGAGTCCAACCATTAACCTAATACTACCCTATCCTTGATTAAACCCTATCCCTAAACACTACATCCCCATGACACTTAAATAGCTCCAGGGATGCGAAGCCCAACTGATAACCCTTTCAGTGAAGAAATTCTTCCCAATATCCAGTCTAAACTCTCCTTGGCGCATCTTGAAGGCCAGTTCCCCTTGTCCTGTCACTTGTTACTTGGTTAAACTGACCAACCACTACTTCTCTACAAGCTCCTTTCAGGTAGTTGTACAGAGTAATAAGGTCTCCCCTGAGTCTCCTTTTCTCCAGGCTGAAAAAACCCGGTCCCCTCAGCCACTCCTCGTACGACTTGTTCTCTAGACTCTTCACAAGCTTTGTCGCCCTTCTTTGGGCACACTCCAGCACCTCAATGTCCTTCTTATGGTAAGGGATCCAAAACTGATCACAGTACTCGAGATGCGGCCTCACTAGCGCTGAGTACAGGGGTAAAATAACTTCCTTGGTCCTACTGGCCGCATTGTTCCTGATACAGGCCAGGATGCCGTTGGCCTTCTTGGCCACCTGGTCACGCTGCTGGCTAATATTCAGCCGGCTATCAATCAATACCCCCAGGTCCCTCTCTGCTGAGCAGCTTTCCAGTCCCTCCTCCCCAAGCCTGTAGCACTATCGGGGATTGCTGTGGCCCAAGTTCAGAACCCAGCAACACTTACCTGCAACATTGACTTTTGTCCTGTGTATCGTGCAACTCCATTCCTGATCAGAGCTCAGGAAATTATTGCTTTAACAACTCTATTTTATCTCTCAAGCTTTGCAACGCACATCACATTCGAATGTGGAATTGTGGCTTCTACGCATTCGTTGCACATTTTCTCTGCTTTCAAACTATGCTTTTCCTCAAAAATATTACTCCAGTTGCTAACACCACCTACAAAGAACCCTTATTGACGCTATAAGATGTAATGCACAGGTTTTAGTATTCAGTGTATTAATTTTAACAGGAAGGAAATCATCCCTCTATATGGTGAGGTGTTTTTCCGTGTTCCTTAAAATTATTACGGGATTTGATTTCTTTCCAAATCTGAGCAGTTCTCCTACCCTGCTGAGCCACAGGGTGAGGTCAATCTGTGGACAGCTTTTTGCTTCACTTATGCAAAAGATGGCCCCAGTCCTGGGGCAGGAATGAATGAACAATCACAGACTAACTCCTGGTTTGTTACATGGGTGAAAAAGTTAACCAGCCTCATTTTCCATTCCCCTTAATACACCAGCTGGATGGCAATTGCGTTTTGAGGACTATTCACCAGCTACTTAGTTATTCCTGCCACTCACCTTTATAGAAAAGGACATTACTAAACACCCCATTAAGTGTCCTTAGAGGTTCTCTTCACAAATTGAAATACGACGACACAAGATCCCTTCATTCAAAGGGAATCCAAAAACATTTCACATTTTTTTCACTCTTAAATATGTATTTGGTTAGAAAAGAACAAGGCACTGGATAATAACTAAGGAAACAACATTTCATCCCTCTAGCCGTCAGGGGATCTCTTTTCAAACCATGCTGGTAACAAGATAAAGACAGCAGTGTACACAGCTGTTTCCACAACTAATTCAACTAATTATTCAAACCAGGCTCGGTACAGTTAAAGTCCTGTGAGCAGAATTCATTTATAGAAAGAGTAACAAAGATGTGCATATTCCATTCAGAAACACAGTTGAAATAGGAACCCCATAGCTCTGGAGAAAAGCAAAGCATGTAATAAGGCAATAATTATCGGGTGAAATATTATTGAAGACAGTGCTTGCTTTCCAATCTCAAATTCACATTGGAACTACAGACAGAGCTTCTTTCCAGGTAAAATCATGTGCTGCTTCTGCAAGAAACAGCTTTAGAAATTAACATCTCTTGGCTGCCTAGGAAATGAAGCTCAGTCATTGTTCTAAGAAATAACTATGTTAATTTGATCCACTGGATATATTGTTTCGGAAAGAAGTATTACACTTCAACCATAAAGTAGAGTCAGACATGCAAATACTTGTGATTTAACTGAGTTTTTAATATTCCTGCTGTTATTACTGGTTTCTTATCCTTAACTATGCTGTTATTAAATGCCTGTATTGCTTTCACATTTGAAAATAATGGACAAATACTCTTTAAACACCAAAAGCCATGGTGAGTAATGAAGGCTCCCTTATTGACTCTAGAGGTTTCCCAAAGGTATGTCCTCACTGTTCAGCTGAGCTAGAGGTCCTCAGAAGTGGAAGTAGCGCAGTCAAACTGAGATCATAGAATTGCTTAGGTTGGAAAAGACCTTTAAGATCGAGTCCAACTGTTAACCCAGCACAGTCACAGAGGGTAATATGACATTTTTTTATTCAGAAATATTATTCATAATTCAAGATCTTTCTCTTCCTTTGAACTTGAAGTGAAGAGAAATCAGAGCCATCTGTCATCAGTGATGTTTGGAAAATCTCATCATGTTTCTTAACTCTTTGCTTCCCAGTCTTTTGCAGAAAAAGATCCCAAACTAGCTGCAGCTGGGTCATTTTAAACTGTCTCATTGACTTCAGTGAGAAACAAATAAACTCCAGAGGAAATATATAGGGATCTATTTGGTTTTAATAATGACTCAAAGTACAACTATTATGCAACCTACATCTTTAGGTGTTTATTCAGATTTCATTATTGGTAATGTGGCCTCTGACATGTTCACTGAATATGAAATAATTAAGTGTTAATAATTAATCTTCATACTTTGACCTTAGATGAATATGAAAACATGGTTGCCTACTCCTCAGAGAATGTAAGAGGATTTGCCAAGTAATCTGGAAGAAGGAGATTTAGACTACCCAAATTTGGCAAAACAGAATGTAAGACTGCCTGTGATGGTAGGTTTTCAGTTGACTTCAGCAATACCAGAGCTTTGGCCTGGGTATGCAGATCAAGGTATAGAGTGGCCAGAAGATGAGAGGGAATGCAACAGGAATATCAATCAGCATGTTGACAGGGCTGAAAAGAGATGTAGTGGCTTCTAGCATGGATGCTTATTGCAGTGTCACTGAAGTTCAGATGAATGGGCTCAGTGTGATAAAGGGAGTAGTAGATCAATGGGCTCTAAGAAAAGCATCTTGTGCTTTCAGATGTCTGCTTTTCCCTAAAACATAAGATCATTTGGAATAACTTGTGAGTTGGACTAGATGATGGTTAAAGACCCTTTCCAACGCCAGCCATTCTATGAACTGGTCAACATTTTATTGTCTAAGTAGCCTAAGTTCCTTCTTGGCATGGAAAGGTGCTGGCAGGTCTGATATAAAAAGATGGGGTAAGTGTATCAGCACTACTCTGATCCCAAAGGTAAACAAAAATATGTTCTGTAGACAATGGTCCATACATAAGTGTTTTAAATGGTGAGCTAATGATTTGGACTGGAATTTTATCATTCCAAGTGCTGCATAAATTAATAACTACCATGCTAGAAGCAAGAAGAACCATAGCTCTTCATTCTTCCGAGAAGTATCTGACCAGTTCAAGCAGGACACAGCGGTACTGAAAGCTAAGAAACTTTCAAAGGGCAGCAACAAGCTCCTGGAAGAGAAATTCTCAGAGGGCTGTTAAATGTAAGTACTTCCAGATGCAAGATGTCCTTAGGTTACCGATTGTTGGAAATTTGGAAACTATTCTGAAGAATTGTCATTATATGCTAGATACTCTGTTGGCCACACTTGTACATAGGATGCACAGCTAAATGCAACTTTGGTCCACTGTAGGACAGGACATTTGGGTCTCATTTTCCTCAAGGACTTCATTTTAACTTGGCCTTATGTCACAGGAGTCTAGCCAGAATCAATATTTATCTTGTAATGGATAAATAAAATATCTGATCTAAAATACAGGTTGAGCTTCAATATATGTTATATTATGAAATGTTTGTTTAAAGTACACAGTTAATCTCATTTTCAGGTTACAGTTCATGGAAGAATCAGTTTACAGTCTTTTATTTCACCGTTCTGTTTGTTTAGCTGACAATTATACTTAAAAATAGACGGGTTTAGCCTATTCTAGATGAATGTACTTGTAGGGTATGTGTGTACAGTTTCATATTATTTTATGAAGAATGAATCTCATCAGTTCTGTCAATCACCCCAAAGCCTTTCAGGCTAAGAATTTGACCTGTTGCCAAAGGATATATATTTCACTCAAGAATGAGTGAAAATGATCTTGCCACTTTTAAGTATGAGAAAAATGGTTGGGAAAATAGTTTCTTCCTTCCTTTTTATGGCCATTATAATTAGGACTTAATCACTGAAGTCATGACTCAAGCTTTGCCTTAGTTAGAGCTTTAATGGGTATAGTATAAATCGCATGAGTTTTATTCAGTTGTATTTTCTCCTGCATGCCCAAGAGGGTGAAATAACATAAAAATTTTCCTCTACAGGACATGTTATCATTATTTATTATAGAAATGATACAAAATTACCAGAATGGAAATCACAGCTACCACCAGCCCACTATTGTCTTATGTGCATAGGTAGCTGAGCTGAAGTACCTCACTGAGGTAAAGAGTAGAAATTTGACCTCGTTGTTTGCCACTAAACACAAAGCATTGCATAAAAGCCCAGATCACTACAGAGCACAGGAGCATCCAGGAGCAGAAGAGCCAAGTCTCCTGCTAACACTGGACAGAGTTGCAATGCAACCAGAAGTAAAATCTCCTGTCACATACTTGATTCTTGACATTAAAAGGGAGACCTTTTTTCAACAGTTTAGCTGCTGAAATAGCCAGGTAGAAGCAATATGGAAGCAGTTACATAGCCTTTTTGTTATGGTAGATATTAAGCACATTCAACAGATGAGATTTTCTTAAGTCATCTTTGCCCACTCTGTATCTCAAAAACACAGCATGGCTGATTTTGGAGAAAGCCCCTGGAGATCATTTAGTCCAGCTCCACAGCTTAAAGCAGTCACCTAAAGCAGGTTGCCCAGGACTGTGTCCAGATGGCTTTTGAATATGATCAAGGACAGAGATTTCCCAGATCAGACCTTCACCATATTACATATATAAAGCATATTTGAAATATCATACCATGAACACTATCTTATTGCTTAGATAGTCTTACCGGCATAAGTCACTGCAGAATTACTCTATGTTTATAGGAGATACAGAATGTGCACTGCTGAATGTACAAATATTTCATTTATGAGAACCAGTTTTGAACATAGGAACAATTTGGAATAAAACTAGTGGCATGGTATTGATGAATCTGTATAAAAAGATACAGAAGAAGTACCATTATTACAAGGCTGCTCTGGAGCACATCACTATGAAGGTGGAGAACGTTTCAGGCACTTTGTTTTTAAAAATAAGTGAAATGAAATAGAACTAAGAATATTGCCTAGTCCCAAAGATAAAATTCTAATGAATGCATTTTTATGGGAATTAAACAATTTTATTAGACCCTGATAATATAGCTAGGCTTAGAATCCTTTCACTGACTGCACTGCATTCTGGAAGCTAAATCAGTTGAATAATTTTGTTTAAGTCCATTATTATCCTAAAGCTGATATTGAGGAAAATCGAGGACAAAATACGAAAACCACAATTGTTTCAGCATTAAGTAAATAAAGCATTTTAGTTTCTTTGCTTTCTTTTTTTTTTTTTTTTCCTTTTTTTCCCTCAGGCCAAAAGTTTATCTCACTTTATGTGGTGAATCCAATACAAGATCTTCTTCTAACAAATATTATTCATCTCTATATATATAGAACACCATAATAACAAGACTACTACCATTTTTTTCAAAATTCCACACTATTAAATAAATACCATCCCAAAACCTTTGATTTCATTAACATCTTCACAGTTTACACCACAAGTTGAAGAAGAAATTTTACTGATATGCATGAACAGTTGTATCGTTGGTAATTTGTCTTTCCAGAAGAGAGAATATCCTCATTCTCCATGGCTTTTCTTGGCATTTTTTTTCCAAGATCAGAAGTTACTGTTTTCAACAATGATTTGAATGCCTTTTCCTGTTACTAAGAACTCAAAAATCTCATCTAATTTTTTGACCCCTAGAATCTTGTTCTGAAAACTAACAGGGGATACACTTGCAAGTTACTGGCATCAAACATATTTTTTCTTGATCTTTGGACAAGCCCGATGCTGGAAATGTCTTTAACAATGTTATGGGAAATTCAGATAGACTTCCCAAAGCATTTTCAAGTAGTTTGAATGCTCTTATTTGATAGCCCTGCTTTTCTAACTGCAAACAGAAGCTCTAAGATATTAACCAGACTGCAGCTCAGAAGTGTGGAGTAAACAGAATGCTTGTTTGCTTCACTGGAAATCACAGAGTACCAGCAGAGTTCTCCAAAAATGTCTTGTGAACGACAGGATTTTGGCAAGGTTTACACTGTCTTTATACTGTGTAAAGTTTTTTCTAAATAGTTGCTTGTCCGCGATCTATTTTTTTTGGAGTGAAGCAGCTGTTCAGGAATTTTAAAACCTTATCCCATTTTACCCCCACCTTTTCAGGAACAAACCAAAGTTTTCCATCTGCAGAGAAAGCACAGAAGAAAACACTGTCCAGGGAAACTTCAGTCTCCACTTCCAGTAATTAAAGGAATGGCTGCCTTGCCCTTTTCTAGTTTTCTGATATCATCTAAGTTGGAAGTGGGAAAAGGAAACCCCACTGTAGCAGCCTGGGTCATTCTCAGAGTTAAGAGGGTGCAGAGAACAACTGCATCTGTGAAATTGAATTCAAGAACTGAGGGAGGAAAGAGAATAGCTGACACTAGCAATGGAGACAGAGATGGTGTGTTTTCATGGGCAGTCTGAGAAAACACCAATACTGCAGAGCAAACACCCAGGCTAGTGATGGCAGGAAGGAAGGAATGGAAAAGGAACTGTGAAATAACTACTTAATGGGTGGTGTAGTGGATGGGGAGGTTCAAAGACGGGCAGCTTGCTTGTAATAATGTGGGATTTCCCTGGATCTCCCAGTTTAAAATATGAATACTCTGTCTTTTCTTTATTGTATTTCATTTTTTCACCTATCATCTCTTTGCTTTTACTTGCATCTACTGCAACTATGTCCTACAATATCTGCAAAATGCAAAAACAGGTAAGAAATAGCTTAAAAAAAAAACACCCACACACACTACTGAGCAACTGCATCACCTTGTGCTGAACTTTCTGAAGAGTGTCTAAAGAGAAAAGAAAAATATCTGGCTTTTATATATATATATAAATGGTTTATAAAATAAATGGAGGTAGAAGAAATTACAAAAGAAATATAAAAAATGGTAGAAAGAAGAATAATCTTGGCTGTTGCTACTTGGAATGTCTAATTTCAATTCCTCTCAAAAACGTCTGTTGCAAACAGTTTCAAGGATGTATGAATCAGGGCAGGAGGGAAGGAATAAAAGTAGGGAAAACCAATGCAGACAACACCGGAATAAATTTTGAGCCTTTGTAATAGATTTAATCGTGCTGAAGCTTACAGATTGGACCTTTACAATAATGCTTCCTTCTGCTGAGAAGTTTCATCCTGCTGTGCAGCACAGCTACATGTAAGCACCTAATGAGAGCACTTGCCCTTCTCTGGAATTAACTAACTTCATATCAGTGAACCTTCCACACTATACGAAACACAGAGGGAGGCTGAATATTGCATTATTAACAGTGGTGGCTCTGTGTTCTAGAGGAAAACATGACTCTACTATCTATTTTCAAAGATGAGATGGCTGGCTGTTTTTTTTTTCAATGGTAGAATGTTTTCAATGACAGTATCATACATTAAAGTAACCAACTTCTGCATTATTATTTCTACTTTAGTGTCTCCCATACCATTCTTCTGAATTTCTCGCTACATGATGACGCAGTGCTCTGGCTAACATTACATTTCTGTACCTGGTGCTGCCGCCTCCAGTGGAGAAATGTTTCTGCTCTTTTCCTCTCCAGAAAAGGCTTGCTAAATGTTTTGAGGCTCCTGAAGAGCAGGGTCTTTGAATGTAAGAATAATTTTCAAAAATAATCAAACCGAAAATGAACACCGTAAGATTTCCACAGTGACATGTTCATATGCCTGATGGTCTCACATGGGAATTATGGTACAATCTGTCAGACAGGAAATGCCTTTCAGAGCTCTAAGAGTGTTACAATTGCATCAACCCCCAACTCCTGTCCTTTATGTCTCGGAGCTCTCACTGTATTTAATCCTGGAATACAAAGCTATATTTATTTTTTTTAAAACTTCACATATGGACACCAGCCAAATATCTGAGCGCTATTATTTTGATGTTCAGATGTGCATTGTGCTGTTTAGCCTATGAATTTTCTTTATAATCATCACGCACTCAACATTTCCTCTCCAGACAGTAATGGGAAAAACACAAAAACGACTGTTATCAGTTACCACAACTATCACTCGTTTTGGAAAACTCTTAGTTATCATGCCAAGAGACATAGCATGAGACCCAAAAAGCAGCCCTTCTCCTCTTGCTGACACCTGAAGTTACTAGATATAGAATCCCAGAAGAAATATCTTTGAAAAGTCTAAAGAAACAGAGTGAAAAACTCCTGTGGGAAAAAGAAAAAAAAAAAAAGAGAGAGAAATGTGAACCTCCCATTTTATGGACTACATAATCTTCCCCATTTATGCAAATGTTGTATAATGGGAGCTATTTTGCATTACTTTTACTATTGGATTCATCTGTTCCTTTCTTAACCCCTTTAGGTGCACAAATTCATGATCACAACGTTATACTAACACGGCTTTTGTCGTGGTTTTTTCTTCTGGAGAGAAAGAAAAATAGAAATTTATACCTGCTTGGTCACATAGGGCTTTTTATATTTTGTTTTATAACTCATTGTTCTTCTAGTTTTAGATAATCCATATTTTGACCTTTGTTAACATCTGACCTCAATTTTGTTTACTTAACAAGAAAGATCATTAATGTTTGTGCTGTTACCTAACAATCTGTGCAAGTTAATGTTTAATATTAATTTTTAAAGTTGCATTAAGTAAGCAGTAATATCTGAAAACTTCCCTTTGTTACACGAAATCTCAAGAAAACTCCATTTCTAAAAGTACCTCAGAGGGATGAAAAACGCACTTCATTTCAGTCAGATAACTATTTCGAAATGCAATTGCCGCCTTCTACACTTGGTTGCACTTGTCCTAACAACTGCTTTTAACGCTTCCCATTAATAACTACTACTGAAAAACCCCATTATGAGCAAAGCAACAATTGTTATTAAAGACTTTTATTCAATAAATGAACAGTAAAGTTCTGGTTTACCACATTTTTTTCAACAAGCAGCAGTCGCTGAGGAGAGAAATGCTGGGAAACTCTTCAATTATAGGCCGTCGAAGAAGATCACAGGGTGAAATGAAGCATAGGGTGGACAACCCTGCATCCATGGAGATAAAGTCTTTATGTCCTCAATGCTAAATTCAGTAGCACATGGGTCCAAATGCATGGGTACATAGGCAGGATAACTCTGCCATTCAATGAAAACCATCTCCCTGACTGCATTTACTACAGCCCTGCCCTGAATTGCCTCCTAAACCTTCCACTGCTGGAGGTATGCTTTATTCCCTCTTGTTCCTATCAATTCTATTTACTTATATGGAGACTCCCTGTTCCCTACCCATCTTCTGCAGAAAGCATTTCCACAATTAATCTACCTCCACCACTATCCAAAATACAGATTTCTTTTGAAGTCCAAAAGGAACAATTAAGTACCTGGTCACGTAGACAGAATGTGGAATTTTACCCAGTTTCCTATGTTAAGGCCAACAACTTGCTTTGGAATGAACCGCCAGCAGCAGTTGTCAGGGGAAGTTTTTTCAGGAAATGCTGGGTCATCATCACTTTTCATAAGGATTCACTAACTCTACCAAAACATTCACACCTAATTTTTGTTAGGGAATATTTCTCAGCTCCAGAATAGAATTTTTAATGGGGAGAAATGGAAACAGACTAGCCCACCTCCAGTAGGCTAATAACTAGGGCATGCAAGGTAAAAAGCCTGGAATAAGGACACAGGGGAGATCAAAATCAAAGGAGTTAAATATGTCTTTCCTGTAACCTGGCTCTGGGGGAACACTGCATGATAATTTATGGATTAATTTGGAAAACTCTGAAGGCTTTGTTTTATCTCAAGGCAGAGTAAGGGAAGTCTATACTTGAAGGATACAACAGCTAAAAATAACCACACCGGAAAAAGCTACAACGGTGTAGGTGGGAGTGTAATGTTTGTAAAACACCATAATCAAAAGATGTTAGCAGATAGCTTTTGCAGACAATTCACTTTAAAGCTGTTATGTGTGGCACCCATATAGATTGCACTTCTTTCACTTCAGCCGACACATGATCCTTGTTGGATTTTGAGCAATAAAACTGACACACACCTATTAGGATCCTTTTCCTCTGGCCATGCCCACCCTTAAACCTTCTAGAGCCTGCTCCCCATACTGAATGAAAACCCAGGAGATTGTCCGACATCTTTGCGCCATCTACTGTCTTCCACAGATCTTGGCGTTCAACTCACATTTTTTTTGATTGCATAGAGCACTGATTAGATATTTTCACAGAAATATCGGTTATAATTCTATAGTCTTGTTTCTAAGAAGTAACAGGCGTTCAGAACCCCAAATCAATTTTTTTCCCGCTATTGTCACAGTCAGATTGACCTCCAACAGGTCAGCCTACTCAAATTATTTCCAACCCTTTAATAAGTCACCTCTCTTTGATTTTAAAATGTTCCAATGCTTAATTACCCCAGCTTCAAAAAAAAAAGGTCTTGTTTCTAATGACTTTTATCTCCAAATAATGTACTCTTTTTCCTCTGAGATAGAAAGAGGTCTTTAAGAAGTCAACACAATGAAAAGATAACATTCTTTGTCTTTCCACAAAGAGAGCCAACAGAGTAGTCGGTGCATTCCCAGCCTACTTCCTGGATATGAAACGATGTATAATTAAGCACCTTCCTCAATGCTGAAGAAAGGACCAGTGTCTAAAAATGTCACCTCCAGCTGCTGGATACAAAATACTTTGTCAGGGAAAGATTCCTTGCCTGAAGGCTGGATATGTTCAGCTGAAAGCCCCTTCTGAGTGCAATCAATACACAGAGAAAGGAAGCTTGAGGCTACCAAAAACATTTCATTTCCAGATCTGCCAGCTTAATAATTGTCTAAGACATTGGATATTGGGTTAAGGTGACATGTTCATAACAGTAACTAATTTACCTTTAAAACTACAGCTCACCTATACTTTAAGATAAGCAAACATTTTTCCAGTCTGAATTAATATATTTGATACTTTAACCAAAAAAAAATAGCTTATGTTCAGCTCATTGTTTCTGGTAGAAGGAAGAAAAAAAAAATAAAAAAGGCTGCTATTGGAGTTTCACATAACAAAAAAAAGCAGCCGTTAG
>VWZK01010065.1:41945-79174 GCA_013396935.1 Baryphthengus martii | reverse complement strand
AAGTCCCCCACAAGAACAACTGGAAGTGATCACGAGTTTTCTCCCAGCTGCTTATAGAAAGCTTCATCCACCTCACTGCTTGGGCTGGGAGGTCTATAGCAAACTGCCACAGTGATATCAGCTTTATTGGTCCTTAACCTAATCCAAACACTCTTAACCCCATCATTACTACACTTGATTTCTGAGCTCTCATAGCATTCTGTAACATACATGGGCTACTCCTCGCTTCTGCTTCCCTGTCTGTCCCTCCTGCAGAGCTTGTAGCTATAGATTGTGGCATTCCAGTCATGTGAGGCATCCCACCACCTTTCTATGACAGCCAATATATCATAATTTTCCTGGTGCATCATGGCTTCAAGCTCCACCTGTTTGTAGCTCATACTGCGTGCATTGATACAGATGCACTTCAGGTGAACTAATGGTTCCAACACCTTTTTGTGAGTGTGGGACACATTTCCTACCAGAACTTTCTCAATTGCTTCCATAATTTCTAAACATCTATACATCTACCCCTTGTCTCAAATGAAATGACAGAGTGAGAGTCCTCTCTAGTCCATCATCTTTTAAGCCTTGGCATACTTCTTTTGAGCTTATTCCTAACAGGCCCAGCTATCTCCCCTTCCCCCTTCACATGTCCTGAAGTGCCACACCTATATATATTTTTTAACACCTCCAGGAATGGAGAATTCCCTCCAGGGATGAATTCTTCAGAAAATGTTGCAAGATTCTTCCTGTGGTTTCTTACCTGACTGCTCTGAATGTAATTTTAAAGCTAATTCTATGCAAAAGTCAGAGATGGGGAAGGAAGGAAGGGAAGCTGTGCACTCACCCACCCACCATGCACCTTATAGGTGCCACTAGCTGTTCTCTTCACCTCACTCTCAAGATGAATGAAAAATAATCCAGCAGGGACTTTTTGTTCATTTTGTTTTTTAAACTCAAGTTTGCCTTAAGAGTGACATTTTAAAAGAGTTCATCTACCAAAGTACTGACTTCCAGATTTGGCTCAGTGCAGCACTCGTTACAATCAATACAGTCCTTCCTCTTACCTGCAAAGCCTATGGCTGTGCCTAAGCACTGGAATATGGTTGTAATGTTTGGTAATCAATTAAAAAAAAAAAAAAAAAAAAGTATTTCCCTTAGACATCTCTCGACATTCTTGTAAAAAATGATAACATTAAAACTAAAATATGACAGAATGAAGTAACAAAGTGACAGTGTAGCTGTAACATATAAAAATGCCTTTGATGGTAAATTAGTGACATCCATGACTTTAACTTGTGACACAGTGCTTTCCTCAGAGCAATAAGAAGCAATGAAATTGGTTCAATAATCAAGTAAAATGATCAGCTTCAGGTCTAATAATCCAGCATTGACATAAAATATGCACACAGATACCGAGGTACAGGTGCATATTTCCTCATGTGGCTAATTTTATAATGCTCACACTTAGGGTTTTTGGTGGATGGTTTCAGACCTGTCGCTTTTTGTGGTTAGAGGCGATCTGAGCTGAAAAGTGAGGGGATGCTTCACCCAGCAAGCACTGATGCTTACAGACTTGAGAAGAGATCTCACTCAGTCTTTGTGCTTGGATGACTCTGTCTTAATATGGGCCTGAAAAGGCTCAAAGGGTTCAAGTAAAGCCAGGCAACACTGAAGAGTAGGGCATATAGGGAAGAAAAGAAAATGAAAACATAAAAAAAAGGGAAAGAACATACGAAATTTGCCCTCTCCTAGTTACAGAGCAGTAAATAAACAGAAAAAGCATTGACTTAAATGGACTTACGCTGAAAATGCTCCTGTTAACAGAAAGATGTGTGATCTGAGCTGTTCTCAGGAAAGTAACTTGGGTGGTTTGTTCTGGTTTGGTGGATTTTTGACTTTTTATTTCTGATCACTTACACTTTTTCTTTGGCAGGGAAAAAATTGGACTAGCCTTGATTTTCCAACATATGCTTCCATGCATCTCATTTTGATCTAATAGAAAGATTTGTTCTCCTCTACACTCATTTTAGCTTGTGTCTGGGTTTCTGTACAGAGATTCATTGACCATAGTATTCTTTAACATCCAGGTAAGAAAGAGGAACTTTATGTTGTCCTGTCTGATAATAATTACTCTTAGTATAACCACTTTTGGGAGCTGGGGCAGGGACAGTGGTAGCCAGACACTGCAGCAGCCTCTTATTCCTCCAGGTGGATTTCTGTCACCACTGCTTGTCTCATGTTATGACCTATTGGGAGACATGATTGCCTTGGAGTTTCACCAACTACCTGAGCTACTTTCCTTCGTTTTCCCAATTCCTTCCCTTTCCTTTAGAAGTCCCCCCGTGTACTTATGTTATGTTAGTCTTCAGCACTTTCACCTACTGAGGTGCGCGCTGTGCTCAGGGCATGGTTTGACACCATCTCAGAATTACCGCAAAGGCCTCAGACTTTTACGATCTGTATTTGGTTTATGGCATCAAGAGGAGACACAGGGTAATACATGCCAACGCGGTTTGGCATTGTTTGTGAAATGCACAGGCTTGGGACAATACAGGTATTGATCTTATTTAATGGAAAACATTACACTGAACTTGATCTCCTGACTGAATGCAATGCTGCTTGAATAACACATCTTTCTCATTTGTACTGGCCAAGGAAATCCTGCTCTCTGTGACATTAAGTTTTAGCTGCACCATCAGTCCCTAGTAGAAAGACATACAGAAGCTCTGCTTAGGGGACAGCACAATCATTCTTCTTCTTATTAATGCCGAATATAACCACTTTGGCTTTGTAGCCATTACTTTCTGAATTCATCTGTTCATTTTCTGGAACTTGTGAAAAGTGTAGGTTTTACGTCTCATTTAATGAACTGTGGATTGCACTGTAATGGAATTGCAAGATACTGTCAAATCACAAATAATATGCCATCTGTGGTGTTATACTAAGTTACCGGGCCAAATATTCTTCTGGTATAAGTCAGCACAGCTTCATTTACATCAGCAAAGCCTTTTGATCAAAGTTGAAATAACAAATTCATCCACCCAAATGATCATTCCCCTCTAACTCCAGAGCCAAAGTGAAGATTTCAGAAGCTACATTACAACCTGTAGGACTGTGAAAGTGCTAGAGCAGGAAAGCAAGCAAACAAACAAATCAAACTAATCCCTTTTAAAATGTTATATCTTAAATACGCATTACTGTGTTCTATCTGCTTCTATGGCAGGATTTCTATCTCCCATCTTCAAAACTTAATGCATGAACTGAGCCTTTCCATTTGTTGGTGTTTAAGATTACTGTTTTTTTCTTGTGAAAGTGGATACTATACTGAGTTCAAACTACAGTCATACCCTAGCTCTTTCACCAGTGCAATAACAAATAGGCTTTCTGATTTTACTATATTATTCTTGCACAGATACCTGAGGTTCAAGTACCTGCAGCAAGCAGCCTTTGCTTTTCAGTGAGGGGACAATGTCACAATAAAATGGCTGCTGTGCCTCCATGCTATTTCTTATGGGCATAGCATATGTCTCTAAAAAAGGCATGCATGAGATGTAAATTTCAAGAAAGGAACAAAACTGCCAAAACACCTGCTCTACTCTGAAACTTGTTCTCCAATGTCCTCTGTGCTGCGAATCCCTAGGAACAGGCAGGGAGGTTGCTTGGGGCAGATAAGTTGTTCAGACAGCCCACAGACAATGTCACGTCCCCTCCGATGATGGAGATGTCATGTGACCAGATTTGTACCAGTTGCGTGGTGCGGGAACTAAAATTTTGGTAAATGCTAGAGGTGCATCCAATCATTGGACAAGAGAGGACATGGCTTTGCAGTGCCACCTTAGGACATTACATGACCTACCTTTGCTGTAACATTTTTCATCCTAAAGTCATGTGGAGTCACAAATGTTGTCAGGCACTGGCAAGGGTAAGCACAATGTGGATGAAGCACAACGTGGATGCTGTGACTATACTGCTCGTGACGTGAAGAGACAAGAACCTCAGAACAGCTCAGTGTTGGGGTAAAGGCAAAGACAAGTAAGAGACAAATAGTACATGAGAATAGAGCAACACAGGTGGGTTCAAAACTTTCCCAAATTCTACAATTTATATCAAATTGGAGTAGATAAAACCCCCAGCAATTTCAGGGGGAAAAAATTATCTAGGACGTTTTGGAAAGACAGACCAACAGATACAGAGCTGCAGATAGACCCATGATCTGTTTAAAATGCATTGACAATAAAAGTTCTGCACTGAGAGAAGGTGAAAGCTGAAGATCTGCCATTCTTATCTTCTGGAATCAAAATAGAATTTCTTTAATCTTGCAGAGAAGCAGCACAAGTCGGACTACCCACACCCAAGTGGTCAAAACCACATTGCCAGTACTCAGCTACTGTTTGGAAAAAAGCAACTTTGGGAAAGAAAGGGTGGGAAGGTTTTTCCACAATATTTGGGAATGTTTCACGTGCAAAAAAACCCCTTGCTGGCTATCTGCTGGCCTGACCAAGAGTCATTGCATGGAACTGCATATTCTGCTGATATTGTTCAAATGTGCTGATTTTGCTGCTGCTTTGAGTGTTTTTCATGATCCTTGTCCAAAGCAAGAGATAGACAGGAGGGACCTTCTTCTGTTTCCTTTGAAGCTCATGGCAGGTTTTCCTTCAACAAAGAAGTTGTATCTGACCAAATAATTTTGTGTTTCTGCAGCTGACTACATTTCCTTAAAAGCACTTGAACTGAATCATGGTTCCCAGCCAGAATCCCATAGCTCTATAAAGACAAATTTTGGCCCTAGAGCTGATACCAGTGCAGATGATGTTTTTTCACTTAGTGTTACTCTCCACAGAGGATCCTGGTTTTCCTATTGATACCAATGCCCTCTCTGTTGTCTATGGGGCTATGCCTTCCCCTAAAGCCATACCTTGGCCCTTCCTGGTCTTCACTTTCTAGCTGTTCACGCTGGTGCACCAGCATTGGCTGTATTAGCACTTTATCAGGTCAGGAGATATCACCAGTGGATTACCTTCCTTGCAATTCCCTCAGTTCTGGGCCTTCAGCAGAGCATTGTAGGGAAAGCTATTGCAAATGGTGTTCTCAATGACAGGTTCCTGCTCTGGTTCTGGTGCCACAGGCCATTGCAGGCATTCCAGTGGGTGCAGTTTGAGAGAGGTGACCTTTGAGCTGCATGCCTTAAAAAGGCAAAAGATTCCCACATCACATATACCCAGAGTGAGTTTTATCCTCAAACAGAAAGGACACTGGTTAACTCAACTAGAAAAATAAACTCCAGCTTTGAACACCATGCTCACTCTCGCTGTAAGCACGATCCGATTCACATCCATATGCAAGGCCTGTGCGTGTGCTCCTGTGGTTCCTCCCTGTGTATGGTAGGAGGGATCAAAGAAAAAGCTGTAAAGGTAACTAAAGAAGCCTTTACAACATCTACCATCTATTTTTCAAAGTAACTGTCTGGACCTGGTTCTTGTCTCACTGCCATGGGAAAGTAAGATGAGAACAATGAAAAGTGGTAGCAGTCCAATTTTAAGCTCAAAAGCATCAAGAGATATATGGCATTGAAATTAAAAATAGTACCTGATTTCTGCCTACAGGAGATGCATGATGCATGATTTCCTTCAAAGGAGATCAAATTTGAGCAAGCACAAAGAAACAGAAGACCGTAAGAAGCAGCATACTGTAAAAAGAGATCTATAGGCCAGGGCTGAAGTGGCTGTGATTTTTTCTGCTGATAACGATAGTCAAACAAATAAACCACAGTGCTTTTAAAGCATATCAGAGATACACATTAATGCTTAAGATATTCAAATGAGAGCAGAAATGAGTCTGTTGGAGTTATTGCATATCTGAACAAGCCACAAAGTAGTAGCATTTGCGAGATGCGTTTGTGCATAGAGCTAACAAACACAATTGCAAGCAGGAGG
Source organism: Baryphthengus martii (assembly GCA_013396935.1). Lineage (NCBI taxonomy): Eukaryota > Metazoa > Chordata > Aves > Coraciiformes > Momotidae > Baryphthengus > Baryphthengus martii. The sequence continues at coordinate 73,256 of VWZK01010065.1, read as the reverse complement.
CCCTGTATTATGTGTTTTCACAATACAGGTCACACATACTGCTTTACATCATGATATGATAAATCATTTATTTGTATCCACAGCCTGACAGTTTGTCCTTTAATAAACCATATGACAATATAGCAAATATCAAAGCAATATGAAAGGAACATGGCTAAAGTGGTAATTTAACTGTCTCATTTCTTTCTAAAAGCAGAGTTGTTGTTAGACACCTGCAGCCTGGATGCTAAAACACTGCACCTTTCCCCTTCCTCCCTTAACATCACGCAACTTGTAGTGTTATCAAATGACCTTGCACACTTCTGCAGCCTATTGTCCCATATCATGCCTCTGATTGTTTAAACTCTCTGTCTTGTCCTGTAGTATAAAAATAGCAAGTGTCAAGTCAGTTTTATTGTGCTTTTAATATGAAATTTCATGCACTTTTACAAACAATTGTTAAACCTCACAAACCCCAAACAAAAAAGTATACCTGTGCAGTTTGTCAGGGTGAAGACACAAGAAGAGAGAGGTTAAATGACTTACTGAAAAGCACACCAGAAAGTAATTGGTAGCACCAAGAACAAAACAAAAATAAAGAAGTCCTATCTCACCATTTCATGTACCAGCCATTGTCCCGTAGAGTCTTCATCACCATCCTTGTAATGCAATGCATAGCAGTGAACAACTGCTTTCACTAATGCTCTACCATTAGCAGCTTCATCGCTAAACATTTTATTTTTCTGCAGCTTCGAGAATGTTGGCAATATTTTTTTTTTCAATTTACGCCATTCCGTACTTGTAACAACTATCTCTGAAATTCTCATGTGAAGTTGCAGTGTCTATGCCTTGGAAATAGTATGTCCTCAACATTTTGGAAAGTAAAATAATTCCACAATCAGGAAAAAATTAGTATTAATTTTTTGGGGTAGGATGTTGGGATAACCAGAAAAGATGACCCTCTTCTTAACAGAAGTCCAGGAAGACTTTAATTTTCTTAAATGATTGTCATCCAAGTTGAACACTAGAGGTCATATTTAGATTACCACTGGCATATTGCAGAGCACATCCCGGAGGAAAAGTAACCACACACTCACCAATGACCCATGAATGTTTAACAATTTGCGGAGAAACAGCTGTGATTTTCATAGTACACAGCAGAAATGCTGGTGTGCTGTGAAGTGCTGGGTCAATGCTTATATTTATGTGCTTTCAGTTTTGAAAGAAAGTGGGAAGGCTTGCAAGATGCTCTCAGCATATCATTAGCTCAATCTTGTCCCCCTGAAGGAGAGTGCCCCTGCACAAATGTCTCAGGGTCTGAGCTCGCTCTCTCTTTTGCGCTATCAGTATCACAAAATTCTAGTTCAGGAAAAGTGGGGTACAAGGTTTTTTGTTGTTGGGCCAACCAAAACGCTCTTGAGAAAACCAGAAAGCTCATTTAGGAGCCAGATTCAGAGGCAGCAGCATCAGTTGCTTCCTCAATTTTACTAAGCTTTTGTACACTTACACATTTCTTAAAGTTGACTTTCACCACCCATAATCCCCACACAGAAGAGAGCTGACTCCAAACAAATTACCTTGACTTTATATAGATTCCTGGAAGCCCAGACAATGCCCTTGCATTATTTTTTTCACCATTCTAACAATAATGGAAAAAGACTGCAAGGACGTACGTGCTTTTGTGGAAGTACCGCTGTACTGGTGCTGAGAGACAGATGTGTTCCTTTATGCCAAACAAGAAACGCTAGAAGTAGCCTGTCAGATGTCTTTGCATTCCCACTATTCTCAGCTCTATTGTGGTTCCACAGCAGCTGCTGAGGGTTCATCTGCTCACGCCACTACAGATTGTTGTAGTTTTGGGTTAATGTCAGCTTGCAGCATTGTGCTGCTGCAGTTCCATACAGTGAAATGTAGATGTAGAAAATGAGCATTAGCTTGTGTCTAATGCCTTTCTGTCTGCCTGGTTGGCTTATTTCCTACGTTATAGTTTCCACTGTGTTATCCAGTTGCCTTTGAAAAAATTCTAAGTACTGGAGTTTCCACCATTTCCTTTAGGAGACAGTTTCACAATTTGAAATGTCTTGCTGTCAAGGGGATTTTCCTGACATTCACCCTATAATTTCCTTCTCTTAATTTAATGTCATTATTCCTAATTAAACACCCAGGTAAAGAATTCCTTCCCATAAGTAGAGCCAGATTGTGGCTGTTCTTTCCTGTACGTGTAAGCCGAAAAAGGAAAAGGAACCTCAATTTACTCCTGCCCTGTTAACTAAATGCAAAACCAGCATCAAGCACCTCTCTAAAATGCATTCTTTCAAATTTAAAGCAATGAATATATTAATATATACAGTTTGTTTGAATTCAGATGCCACAGAAAATATGAATCAGAACTGAAAATAAATAAGCAGTTCAAGACAAATCAAAAGTGTAGCAGATTTCCACTGACTTAAGGTTATTTGAAGAACATTTACTGGTATTTTATACTAAAGTTATGGTGCCAAATATATATCCTTCAATCTTTCTTTGTAAACGTACTGCCCCACTGTGTTGTGAAACTCCCTGACCACTACAACTCCAATTAAGAGGTTACCAAGTTACTCCAAAGTCTTATTACTTGCAACTTAACAATACAGATTATCTCTCAAAGTAGACATTCATTATCAGACATAGTGATAAGAAATCCTGGATTTTAGATTTGACTAAAACTCATCACCACTTTGGGCAATAATAAGAGATGAAGTCTATGTTGTCCTCTACAAATTCTGGTTTACCTCTCTTGTGCTTATATTTAGTTTTCCTGTAGTCTCCTGTAGATATCAAAAAATTGCATTACTTTCATGCTTTATTCTGCTTAATGTGTTCTTGTATTCCAATAGGTGATCACACACATTTTTGTGTTCCAACATGTAAGTTCTTAAATGTTGAGTTTAGAGTTTCAAATCACAAGCTGGACACCTTTTAAAAGCAAGTGAGAAGGACTTAACCTGGGAACAACAGATTATGTAAAACACACAAGCATAGGCATTTGCTGAGGAGATGAAAACAGTGGCTCATTTTTAGGTTATTAGCTTCGTTAGTTATTCAAGTAAGCTTCCTTTCTTGGGAGCAGCTGAGGCCCCTACCAAGCATGTGGGTGAACATCCTCACTTCTTCTTTTCAATCAGGATCAGGGAATTTAACACCTTGCAAGAACTGGGTAATGTTTGGGGAACTACAGTGTCATGTTTCGCTGTAATTTGTTGCAAAGCTGAGAAAATATTCCTGTAGTAAGTCATAGTTGGAGAATTGCTTAAGCATAATACTGCAAGTCAAATTTTTTGTACTAAAATTCACTGATTCATTAGGGAGTGCACCACAATGCACAGTGCCCCATAAGTACATCTTGACAAAATTTAATTGGTTTGCTTTAGCAAGCAAGGATATAAAATGCAAAGACCGCAGTATGTGAATATGACAGTGTTCACTTAAGGCCATGCTTTTCAAAATACAGTCATCGTAACTATTTGGCTTATGCTGGCAGTGTTCTTGCTGCTCTGCAATAGCAAATAAAATCATATTTGGGTATCTTTGGGCCAACATAGCAAAGAACAGACATGACACAAAGAAATCAAGACATTAAAATTACTAATTTGATCTGTTGCTGTCAGCTTCCAATTTTATGGCTATTGTAAAAGAAATGAGATGTCAAAATGCATTGAGAGGAGAGCTATAACTTTAGTGAGATGAAATCAGGAGGGTTCGAAGCACAGTTTCCAGACTGTGCTTTTCCTGTCATATGGCTCAGGCAATGATCATGCCATGTAGTGGGCACTGGTTTTAGAATACTTTACCTGAAATCTGTCCTCTCAGAACACCATATACCTTCTTGAAATAATATTTAGCTCTCCTAAAACTGTGAGAAATGTGTTGCAAAGGCTGAATCCCACCATCTTCAGCTCATATTTTTTTATAATTTCCAGGTATTAGGTTTAGTCTTCAGACAAAACTACACAAGAAACATGAATATACATTAACTTTTTTCCCCCTTTCTTAAACGTTCATAATACCAAACATGGCGTGCAATTTAAATCTGTTTTAGCTTACAAGAGAACCCACAAAAGTATACAGGAATGCAAAATAAGGAATACATAATAGATAACATACAAGTATATGTAATAGATAAAGAAACCTTTCTTTATTTTCAGAAGCTGAAAGTAAAGACCTTGAAAAAAAAGAGATCTGAAAATACATACGAACAGGCAGGGAGGGGAAGTCACTACATTTCTACAGACTGTACCAAGACACATAACAGTAACATCAGAAAAAATTTAAGGATAGGGATAAATAAAGACTTTATCACTGTAGCCTTGTCTACAGGAGAGAAAGTGGGAGTATCTGGTTGTCCTGGGAGTTCTCTCTCGCTGAAGATGTGGAGCAGCTGTCAATCCAAGAGCTCTGCTGGTCCACAGGGTGGCCTTTGGATATGAGGCTAAAATGTCATCTTTCCCCTTGCTTCCCCACCCACCTTTCAGAGGTGGTTAATTCATGAGTCTGTGACTTCCTGGTAAGACATTTTGGCCATGGAACTTGCTCAAGGTGCTAGTTCCCACATTCCCCGACTCTACATGCATGCCATAAGGCAACGTTGTGGTTTCTATGTGACCCAGCAAACAGAGACTATTCCTTTATTTTGGGTTGGATGAATCATTGTTTCAGGCCGAACTGTTAACACACAGTCTGGGGCTCTGTGTCTCTGCATCCCAGCTTCACCTCTGGGACCCTTCCATCCTAAGCACTGCAGCTCTGTCCAGGCTTTCTATTCCTTCCGCCACCAGTAGCTCATTTCTCCCTCTTTGCAGCCCATCTGGAAGAATGGATGCTGGGAAAGTTGCATATTTGTATACAGCAGGTTCTCTGATGCCCTTCCTCATTTTCCAGGGTGTCCTAGGGCGTGGAGGTATTTTAGGGCCAGATTAATAGATAAGTGAGACAGCCACAAGCAAAGTGGGGACTTTGTGGGTCCAACTTCTCCTTTGAACTGTGATCAACCTCTGGGATGCTACATAAGACAATTGAAGCTTATCTGAGGCAATATTAACACCCAACAGATGTATTTGCATTGTCTAATTTAGACATCTAGCACATGTGCTCTGGCTAGTCTTATGAATAGCTTTGTCTCTCTGTTAACTCTGTTGGCACCTCAGGCATCCAGGCTCCTGTCTTCTGTATTGTCTCCCATTGTTACAAGCCCAAAGTGGCCCAAAATAATAAGACCACACAGCTGTACAAGCCACAGATCCCCTGTTCTGAGCTCAAGCACCAGAAGCTGCTAGGGGTTCATGAAGTAGAATGTCTTAAGCATTTCCTCTTCTGATGGACCAGCCCCTGCCATGCATGTGGTGAGACTTGGAGTGAAAAGTCTCCCTGTCAGTGAGTACTGCTGAGTGTTTTTGCCCATATGTTCTCTGTGGTGCTCTCTTGAACAGACCCCTTCCCCATGAATAGTCACATTTGACCTTCTCCTCTCTTCCTAGGGAAAGACATAGGGACCCATGAGGCCAGGCCTATTACAATGAGGGCACATAGAAAATAATAAAAAGCCTAGCAAATCAGCACCTTTAGTCTTTTTTTCCAAGAATAACTGATATTTTTATGAAGTGTTTAGCTCCTGCTTTATTCTCTGATAGGATGTGATCTTGTCTTGCAACTACAAATGCTTCAAATCTTATCCTTTAGTGACATTGCATTTTACAAAGCCTGTGGAAATAATGAGACAGACCAGAGACTTGAGAACTGTTTGTTTAGTGGGTTACTGGAGCAAATTATTAGTGCTAACACACAGATCTTTATGTGATTGATCCCTCCGTGTATCTGCTTTAGGGACAGCTGTTGGTAAAGAAGATGAAAAGAGAATCTATGTCACATGTGACCATGGGAAATGAAAATAAAAGAAAAATATCTTCACAGTCTCTTAGTTGTTTTTTTTACTAGGGTGTGAAAGAAGTTTTAGGAGTGTGCTATTTGCTAGTCGCAATAAATATGTTAAAAGTAACCGACAGGTAGTTCAAGGCCAAATTTTACTTCTCCCAACCAATAATCATAGAATCATAGAATCTATGATATAAAAGAATCTGTGATATAAAAGCTTACAATCCCTAAACATTATTGAAATATTTCTTTCAGATGAATGTGTTACCAAAAGACAATTTTTACTTTGGATTTTGTAAAAACCGAAAAATTATACCAAACCTTATTTATGAGTGGTATATCTGATTTATCTTATTTTTCTAACTGAATGAAGGCAAACACTGAGCAAACATGAGAAATAATGAAAAATATCTGGACTTGAAAAAAATACTACTGAAATTCAAGAATCACTTTCTAGATCTGTCAATGAAAAAATGGTTAATTGAATTTGCTAGGAAAATGCCTGACTGTCCCTTGCTAGGGTGTGGGCATCCTCATTTGCACAGACAGGCAGTGGCATTCCTGTGATGCCCAAGCACATGGTACTTTCTGCACTGGCTGTGCATGCTGAAGTAGTGGTCAGCACTTGTATGATGTGGATGCAAGGAATCGGTGTCTGTCAGAGACTAAAGCCCTCTGTCACCCACCCACCCTGCTCAGTGTGGCACAGAGCTTGACAGTGGTTTCAGTGACTGGGAAAAAAAAGTCACCTTCTTTGAGCATTGCTTTTTGTAATCCTGTGATGAATCGCATTCGGTGAGTGCTCCTGAAAATGCCGTCCTGGGGATAGAGATTCAAATCATGTGCTCTTACAAGGACAGTCTGTCTTTCCCCTGAAAAACCTTGCCTGTTCTTAGCTCCCTCACCCTTGCACAATGTCTTGATTTGTATGTGATTTAAAGATCAGATTCTGGTATTTTTCTTAGCTATACTGACCCTACAAATATTCAGATGGTACTGAGGAAATTGAATTTTGATTGTATTCTTCTTTACTGAGATCTGAGGTATATTCCCTGCTGTTCTAAGTTTCTATGTGACATGGAGAACACTAGGTTCTGAGCCAGAATCAGATCCACCCTAAACAGTCTTGCTTTTTACTTTTGTTCGTAGCATAAACCTCTCACTCCCCTCCTGTGACCTTCCCTCTGCCACAAGTTGGACATTTAAGTCTCCAGGCTTTGTCCAGACTGACTGAATTGTTCTTTTTGCTTAGAGCAAAGAAAATCAAGACATAACCAGTCAGGCATTCAGTTTCTGAGTTGGTTTCATCCTGAAAACAAATTTTGCATGAAAATCAGCCATTTCAATAAATGTAGCTGGATTTTTCAATATGTTCTCTGCCCAGGCTAGCAGTTGGAAAAAACAGGTGTGCTGCTTTGAGTAGTTCCTAGTGTACACACAGACTGGAAGATACTCACAATAGCACAGAGCTCTTCATTGAGCTCAGTCACCATGAAAAGTAGACACCCAGATTGGTGAAGCAGAGATGTGTCACAAGCCTGTACATACAGACCTCTTGCACACAAAATCAAAACTCATACTGTTGGTTGGAAATATACATGATTTAGGAGATGATGCCTATATAACAATTGTGAAATTCCAGCATTTTATATTTTAGCAGTTTGTGTTAAAACTTCTGTTCATCTTAGACTTGAAGACAAAAGTAATAAACAGGAATGATTTAATAAGTGATCTAAAAATGTTCCATTAAAAAGCAGTTCATTTGGGAGCCAAAGAAAGCCTGGATCTATTGTTACGTTATTTCTGCAGTATAAAACAGGTTTCTAAGATCTGCACATTTATTTTCTTGAAATGTGGAGAAACCCAATGATTATTAAAAAAATAAATTGGTGACGGACTTTGCAATGTTCTAGCAGCACAGTAAAAACAAAATCCAAAATAATTTGGTGGGCTTCACAGGATTTGTGTTGATGTATGATCAGTCATATAGGGCAGGCTGGAACAAATCTTCCCACGCATTATAAAAATCTTAAACCACATTTTAACTTTACATGTGGAAAATTAACAAAAGCAATATTGCGATGGAGCACAAAAATGATAACACTACCAGTTGCACCCCACTGGCAGCTATTCACAATATTGTCTTGAGAGTGCTGATTCACTCCCACAGCCTGAACTGTAGCGTTAAAGTTATTAAGAAAAAGAACAGGGAAGAAACTTGCTTCTTATGTTATTGCTATTTGTTAACCATCTGATTTGGAGCCACTTGGGCACATACTGTGCCGATACAACCTCTGTGTATTGGATGGCTGCCAAGCAGAGAACATTCAGTCTCTCCTTCTCCACTTTTCATGCTTACTGCCTGCTGAATGTAGGTTGCCTCATTATGCAAGCTAACAATCTTTGCAGTGTAGGTGGTTTCAGACAAATAGAAGAAAGGCAAACAACATGTCTGGAAAGGGAACAACAGGCTTGTCTGATGGCATCCCCATGCTCAGGGATGATTCAGGAGCTAATTTGGGTTTCTTTTCTCTTTCCTCAGCTTATTAACCTACACATTGTCAGATGCCTTATGACAAACCAAAAAGGACAATGCCATATGTAGACTAACAGATCAGCTTCTAGATAGCTTTCCCCAAGCTGGTACCTATTGGAACTCGTTGCAGTTTCTGTCCAGAGGATGTGTCTGAGTTCACTTTACAACAACTTGTGTTGTTGGTCTCACCCCTAAACATAAAAGCAATGCAGGCAGAGTGCTCCAGGGCCTGGGGAGCAGCCTGTGCAGCTGAGGATGGAGTCTAGAGAAGAGTCTAGAGTCTAAAGAATTTGATTTTGTCTCAATCTGAGAATTCAGACTTACTGAAAAAAAACAACAGCCACAAGAAAAAAGACTATGATCCAACATTGCTGTCCTAGGTCTGATTGTGTTTTATAGCCTGAGCAAGTCTCTCAAAGGAACAGTCCAGTGAGGAGGAAACTATACAGCACCACTAATAATGCTTTAGTGTTCCAATCTATCCCTGTGAAAGCGACCAGTTGTGATATACATTAATGAGAAAGGAAGGACCAGTCTAATGAAATTAGGACACTTGGAACAGCGTTAAATATTCAGACCTAACAGCAATATTTATGAAGGATTTCTTCTTGAAAGGAGATAGCAAAAGGCAGCAAACAGTATGCAGACAGTTACTGTGAACAGTAGTCATGAAGGTGTGCTTTAGATTGCTTAAAGAACCACTGTCAAATGTATATTAAAAAGTTTTATTATGATGCTGTAAAAGTGCTACTTAACAAAGTTCGATGGGAAGATTCACCCTATTACAGTATGGCACGCACCTTTGAAAAATGATGCAAAACTACCAAGACACAAGGCACAAATCGAAGCTACCAACACAAAATCATGAATCAAAGTTACCATATTAGAAGGTTGTGCATGATATCAGTTGTTTACCAAAGACCTGTCATTGGTAAAAGGTCTCTCTGCCTCGAGAACCAACCTTGAGGGGTGTCCCAACTTGAGGGGAGATCACTGCCCTGCAACCACCCTGCCTAGCAGGGAGAGATCAAAGAAAGCTCACCTAGGCAATAAAGTGGTTGGCTTATAGTCAAATTACATGTAATGGGAAAGACTCCTTGCATCCACAACAGTTTTTTGTTCCTTTATAGACAAGTCTTGGAAAAGCCACTCAGCTATTCTTGTGTTAATCACATGATCCGTGTTCCAAGCTCATATGCTTTGATGCTCAGCATGTTACTCTGCTCATTTGTGGATTTTCAGAGAAGAGACTGAGACCAGAGGAGTTCTTGGCTCCTTAATGCTTATGCCTTTACCTCCTTGGAGCTTATACCAAAGTACCTCACTTGGTTAAGGGGTCAAATGCATCCATCACAACAATCCATTTCTAGCTGCAGCTCATTTCTACTGCTCTGCCTCAAGTAGTAAGAAAAATTATCCAGAATTTCAAGCCTGTTGTTGACAAGAGACATGAAAAATGCAGAAAATTGAACACAAAACCATGCAAGCCTAACAACCCAGAGATAATAACTCTTCAATAACTGCAATCTTAGTTTTGCCCCATGTTCTTTCATCCTCCTTTTAAACAGCTGTTGCCAAGGATCAAATGTTGCCAGTCGAAAATATCAATGGACTTTAAAAAATAATTAAAACTGCCCCACAAAATAGCACTGTTGTCAGTAACTACAGACACATAGACAGTTTATCCAGAAAAATTAGAGAACCATGCAACACTGGCTACCAAGTAATAACTTCTTACAAGGAATATTCTGGCATTACACTTATACAGAATGACCACCAGCAGTGTTGTATTAGGGTATTCTTTTGGTATATAAACTGAAGTGAGCAGCCCTGATGTGCAAAAGGGAAATGTACATTTGAAGAAATTCCAGTGGCAAGACTTCTAGTCTAGTCTGAAATTTTTCCTGGAAATGTGTTTTGTTTTTCTGTGCTTTAAGTTACAACCAAATGCTTTTCTACAAAACAATAGCAGCCTCAGCAACAGTGTTTTGTTAAAATAAAAAAAAAACCCCACAGACCAAACCCAAACCTTGTTTAAACTTTTTGAAGAACAGAGGAAATCTAACAGACCTAAGAGTTCTGATTTTCTTTTCCCCTAATTACTCTTGGCTAGATGTCTTAGCACTCACATAATATTTCTTGATAACTACTTTGAACTCCAATGAGTTTGTGTGCCAATCCATATGCTCTGTCACAAACAGTGAATTAGTTTACATTGTCTGACTACTGACTGTAGGCTTTAATACGCGTGGGATGTAACACAACAGTCTCCAGTTATAAGGAAGTCTTAGAGCAGTCAATAAGAGCATCAAATAAGTGAGGACTGCAGGAACACAGTGTTTGCTCTTGCCTACTATTTCCCAAGTGTCAAGATACAAAACAAACCCCAAAATACAAGAAAATAAAGATTCAAGCTCAAAGTAAAGAAACAAACATCCCCAAAGCCAATGCAAACACAAGTAAGTGCCTTGCCGTGCCTTCCCTTGCCTTGCCTTGCCTTGCCTTGCCTTGCCTTGCCTTGCCTTGCCTTGCCTCACAAGACAAAGTCATCTTCTTGGTAAGAAATGTGCCTTCATTATATAGTATACCTTTTATTTTTAGTATGTATCAGCATTGTAACTCAGGTCTGCACCTCCTACTGTGTCAGATGTTACCTGGGAATTCTTAACTTGAGCTCAATTATCCTTTTGCAGTTAGTGCATTTATTAGCAGCAATTCCAAACCTCTCCATTGCTTTAATAAATCAAACGTACCTGTTTAACTTTTAGACTGTCTCACCCTAAGTCCTTAACTGGACTCTGAAACAGGTAAAGGCTATTTCAGTGGGAGCCTCGTAGCCATGTTCTGAGACAGTCAAGTGTATCAGCTACATTGGCTTCTGTCTAATCTCAGCTAGGTCCCTGAGACAGGACTCTCAAGATATACCTTAGACTTTGCAAAACTGCTCAGAAAATCTTGGGCTCTGGCAGACCAACATCTCACTCCCACCCTTAATGTGACACTACCTTAGCTAAGTGATTAAAATAATTAAAATGAAAATGACTGCAATCACAAACTGATTAGAAAAATTGGATAAACTCATATTAATTTCAAATTAATCTTGAAACATACTGTCAGGCTTCAAGAAGAAACATTGTCATATTATCAGAGCTAATAAGGTAAGAAACATCACTGCACGAGGAAGGATATGCAAACATACCTTTTCCTGATATTTTCTGAAGAGTGGCATGTTTTACAACATTAAATGCCCAGCCTAAGCGCATAAACGCATGAAGTAATTTCAGGTGTTATGGTACATTTGGTGGAAATCAGAGCGCACAAACACCGTTTATCAAGTAATATCACCAAGAAAGACCAGATCAAATGCTGGATTAAATCCCCACTCTAAGTAGAGGTAAAATAGCAGCCTTTACTGAGGTCAAAGTGCCAGCTTTGAGAAACTATCAGAAAGCTCGGTGGATACTTTGGCAACTTTCCACATGTTACAGATCTTCAAACGTGAACACCAAATTCAAACATACTGGCCAAAGCTAAGCACTTGTCCACCTCTGACCTGAACAAGGTTCGCAATCCTGCTTACATAACTTTATGTATCTTAAAAGATGAAAACACATCCTCTTAATCATACTATCCTATTTCAAAATCACTTTTGATGGTATTGTTTTAATAAAAGTCGTTTTGATGATTACATACAGGCTACAGGAAAAGCCTGTCTTTAAATGACTGCAGCCAATGTCATTTACTAGAAATGAGTTTGGCCAGGATGAGTTATAAACGCCACATTAAATAATAACAAGATATTTATTGCCAGGAAGGCTTCTCTCCGTATTACAAATTCCCACTTTTCTCACCCCAAAACAGTTGACAAATGTGTTTGTTCCAAAGATTATAGTCTGCAAGTGCTAACAGTTCGTTAAAGTGATGATCAGGTATTACTTGACTCAAAAGTAAAAAAATATGTATCATCCTATGATCATGAAAGACAGATAGCATAAAATCTTTGGAATATTTTCTAATATTCTGGTGGTTTCTAATCTGAGAAACTAAATGAAATGCATATAGTGTGGCTGCAACAATTAAAAGAAAAAAGCACCTGGAGATATATTATTGTGTAACAATGTATGCAGGCTTTATGCATAATAACACAACAAATCGCAGGACACAACCAAATATTGGTAACAAGAGCCACATTCTCCACATGCTGCAGTACAGAAGGGGGGTCGTTTAGACACAGCTCCAGTTGTCTCTGGTCCCATTAGCATTCTGTCAGCTTGTTCCTTACTAGTCTATGGTAAATATGCAGTGCAGAAAATAAACCAGGAAAGCATGATAGAGAGCAACTTATAGTCAGCTTTTTAGTCTCTGCATGAGAAGTGTATTATTATATTCAGTTAAAATGCCAGTTATAGTGTAGACCAGCAGGAAGATATCCATCTTACTTTTTTTCACAAACAGTACAGATCTATATGGTTATTGTCCTAAAGCAATCAGGCAAAATCGTAAAAGTCGGTGTTTTATGCCTCTGGTCTCATTTTCTCAGGATGAAGTGGATACTATTGCTGCTGCGGTTACCTCTGTATTCCTTCTATGCTGGATAGAGGCTCAAATTATTTTTTAGCTTGCTGAGCTTGTTTGTTTCATTTCTATTTTGAATATATAGGAAACTCTAATGTCATTGGGAAGAGCTTATGAAACAAAATTTACTCTCTACTAGAACTAAAAATACATATGTGGGAAAAAAAAAAAAAAGGAATCAAGGCCTTAACACCATAGATGGCAGTCTGGTTGAAGATCTGATCATGCAGACTGGCACTGGAGGAATCTTCCTGGTCCTCAGTACTTACGCTCACTATTACCACAAATACTTTTTTAATTTATTTTTTTTTCCTGTCCCTTCCTCGCAAAAGCCTACGGACTGGACCTGGAAAGCACACTTGAAAGTTGTCCGCTCACTCGCATTGAGGCTAGCACTGTAACTTTCTGAATTTGCATCAATGGCTCCATTTAGGTAACAGTATAGTGAGAAAAGGTGAAAAAAAAACACTAAAGAAAGCTAACACTTCCCCTAGAAATATGTTCTGAAAAACAGATGAGCTTGTCCCTAAAATCTTAGGTAAATATCATAAATAGTGTCATCTGTTGTGACTTGCTTCGCATGACTCTAGACTCCAATGAGTTGCGGCATGCTTTTATTTCTCCACAGTCAGTAATTGCAGATGCAGTGGCCTTGCAAGGTATTTTTATTGCATGAAAATCACAGTTTCAGTGCCTCTTCCTTCTTCGGTTGTGATTTTCTGTCAGCAGTTGGGAGAAATTAGCAGAACAAAGAGCAAGTCAAGTACTATAGGGGCTGCATGCAGGGAAAAAAGACTGCCCTACCTGACCTTGGATGGGGCAACTAAGCCCTGAGCTCTTGGATGGTGGAAAGACTGCTGACAATGGGACCTGAGGTAGGATTAGCAAAGACCTTACATCTCCAGCTGCCCTTGCTGAAGAAAGGGGCTTTCACAGTCTCCTCAATCAGAATAGGAAAGTCTTATAACTTGTTAAAGATGCCACCAGAATGTTTGTGTCCATCTTCTTAGCTTTGCAGTCCTCAAGAAGCAGAAGCCTGCTATTTCAAGAAGTATAGGACATTTGCGACAATTAAGTCCTTCATGGAGAACTACACACACTATCACATACCCTTAGTGACTAATATAAGAATGATCCTAAGTTTGTCAGTATAGATTTTCAGCTACATATCTGCAATGTGTTCCCAGTGGAGATAAACAAAATGATATGTAAAGGTGGTTTTCAGGGTCTTATTGACATGGCATACCTGGAAAATAACTAAATATTCAAATTTTAAAAGCCTGGAAGCTGCTACTATCTTTAAGACCTTGAAAAACAACTTTAAAAAATAAAATAATATATTTTTTTTAGATATTAGACTGATCCCAAAAGACAATACATTAATTTGGTGGTTTCCTATGACTCTTTACTTTACTTGTGCTTGGTACGTACTAGAGATCTGTTTGATTAGAATCTCTAATCTGAAAGAGGTATCAAGAACTTCATTTGCAGTATAAACCTTAAGTGTATTGTATTCTTTCGCTTTTAAAATTCACCCTTCTGTTAAGCTTTTACTGATTCCAGGAAACACTGATGGTGTTGTAAAGCCAGAGATCATTTATAGCACCTTCACTGTTGTGTCAAATACTGATGTATATTATCAAACCTTTCAGTTTCTCAATATTAAAATAAAAGCCTCTCCAGCAAAATTATTGCCAGACATCTTCTGAAATTAGTACTAGCAACTGCACAAATGAATACAGGTGCCAAAGAGCTACTTCCTAGACTGGCTTGCAGCTTATCAATTCTCACTATTGTACAATAAAAGAAATAAACTTTATGGGGTAGTGTAACAAGTTGAACTCCCATTAACACTAGATTTACAGCAATAACTCAATTTACTTCAGCAGCATTAGTCTAGCTATTGGTCGCAGAGCAAAGCTTATTCAAGAAGGCCATTTGAAATGGCTGTATGTTTTATGTCTGTCATAGAACTCAACCTGAATTGCTTGGCGTGCATCCTCATGTGCAGTACCACATTACAAGGCTAACTGAAAATCGCAGCCCCAGTGACAGCGCGGAGGTGTTTACTGCCAAGTATAATACGATAACAATAAAAAAACCCAGCCTGGAAAGAAAGGGAGCATCTAATTACTGTAAGTGGACTATGGGTGATAAAGTTAGGGGAAAATATACAAGCTAAAAATCCACAGTGGAACACAATGGACTAAACTTAAGACAAGTATAACTTCAGCCAGCCGGCCAGTATCTTGTTGTCAAAATAAGTTTAATGGGGAAAGAAAGATATAAAAAATAAAGTATAAAATCTGTATTAGAACATAGCACATTGGGTTTGTTTGGATAAATCAGGATGCTTTCTATAATGCAGTTCTTTTAGATAAATTGCTTGTCACTGCAAATCTGATGTCAAGCTATGATCCTTACAATTTTTACCTTTCATCTCTCTTTTTGTTTCACAGCATTCTATAAATATCCAATGTGCTTTTTTCTTGTGATCACAGTAAAGAGGGGTTTTATAAATTTTTGTACCTACATCACCATGGAAACAAGATATGTGTGTACATCTATGATTACTTTCTTCTCTGGAATAAAAAAGCCTGCATTATCTGTGTGAGCTTATGGCTAATTGCTTGGCATGAGATGTGAGTGTCTTACTTTTATCCACTATGGAATTCGCTTCATGTAGTTGCACATAGCAAGCTGTAAAGTAGTTTTTATGAAGCCAATAATGCAGATATAATACTTGAGGAATTCCTTTTGGTTTGGATATATTTATTTTTCCAAACATTTTGTTTGAGAGAAAATGAGATTGCTATCTGCTGTTTCCTTATTTTTTTGCAGGAAAGCAAAGGGTTGTTGACTTCCTCTCCCCTCCCTTCCTTCCTTCTTTCTGAAGGTACTGTACTCATCTGAAAAAAAAAAAGAGAACGAAATGATTGTTCCTGTTCTCTTTCTTAAGTCATTTTAAACACTGTCCCTGCTAGTTTTTTAAGTTTACTGCAATCTCTGCATGAGGGGAGGGAGAGAGAGGGAGAGAGAGACGGAGATTACCAGCATGAGAGCAGGTAGAGAGTTTAGGGCAAGACTCCTTCCAGCTTCAAAAACTGGTAAGTTAAGTAAAAATGCTTTTATGGTTAACTCTTTAGAAGTGCATTATATATACTTTTGTATTTAGAAAAAAGCATTTATCAGATACACATTTAACTGATAAAAAGATAACCATGTGCAATGACAAGCAGTATATTTACATTACAGATACATATTTACTGTTTTCTAAATACTGATGATAACAGTATAGGGTTTAACCAATGCAGGCAAGAAAGTGTTTTCCAGCGAGGCTGATAATATTCATAACATTATCTGCTGTGAACTCTGCATATATGGTTTCTACTACCAAAATCTTGTTACAGGCTTCACTAACTTTATCCCGAATGTTTCAGCAACATTCATTGGGCCATTGCTGAAATAGAGAAGCTATGTCATATTCAAATTGATGTGTTTCATATATCATCTGCCACTACCGTAGTCTGCTCCAACCCACGAACCTCTGCCATAGTGGAAGGAAAATTACTAGGGCTTATTTTTTCTTCAAACCGTGTTGTGTTTGTGGTTACACATGGTTATCTCTACCCATCTGTGTGTGTGTGATTGGTCTAGGAACAGCAAGATTTAAGACATATGAAGACAGTTCTAGGTTCTTGCTTAAAAAAAAAAAAGAAAAAGCTCACATTGTGTAGGATATAAAAACACTGAGATTCTTCACGAGCATCACTAACGGGATGGAATCAAATGTTTATTTGCTGTTTGTATTGTCATACATACCAATAATATTTATCATGTTGGGCATAAATGTATCAGAACAGTCAGAAGTGGCACATGAGCAATTGAATGCAAGAATAGGTTTCAAATATTGGAAGAGAAAAATTCCCCTTATGCTTACACAGGAGCAGAATGCAGAGGCAGGGGGAAGAATTAGGACAGGTTGTCCATATCTCTGCAGGAGGAGAGTTTGGTCATCTTCTGATCCAGTATTTCTTCAAGTTGCACCTCCCTGAAATGCAGGGTCCTCTGCAGGATGCCCGGAGCCCTGACAGAGTGGCTTCAAATGGCAGGCAGGCATCGTGGAGGGCCAGCAGGCAGCTCGAGATGCCCTGCTCCCACTCCTGCTCCCTGCGGGGCATCTGGGCTGTGCTTCTGTCCTGGGACAGCCCTCTGCTCCAACCCCTTGCTGAACCAACTAGTGGAAAGGATTTTCCCCCTGCCTCTTTCTGGTGTCTTTGTGCAAGTTTTTCTGTAGGAAGGAATGATCTACCCGAAATTCAGCCTGATTTCTGGGTAAGTTGTAGATTCCCTTTGCTTTAGAAGCAGCAGCAGAGTTCTGCCAAAGGAGGTGCAAATAAGTTGTTTCTTAACTCTGTAGCTTAATGTTGCAGCTCAGTCTAGTTTGGTACTAGTTATTAGGTTTATTTGGTTATACTTAAACCACAAAGAATCCTCTGCAAAGAGCAAGTAAATGCCAGATGTTGCCATGAAAACCACTTGCCATATCTTTTGTTCAGGATATCTGGGTTTGTATTTTATGTGATTAAATACTGATTCAAAATACGTAGATGATTTGGACAGCTATTTTGACAGTTATGTGTCAAACATCTGGAAAACTACTTCAGGTGAGAGGCAGAGGAGTCTCCCAAACAGTCAAGAAAACCCCATATGCTCTGTGTTTGTAGTGGTATATTTCCCAAACTGCAGAGTGTTTGTCTGGATTATAATCACCTGTAAATTTTGGTCTGGTTAGTTCAGAAGTTCAGTTTATCATGTAGGTAAGAGCCAATTGCAACCTTTCGGTGCAGATTTTGTTTCTAAAGATACTAGACATTAATGCATTCTTGATTTGGATCATGTATATGAAAATATTTTTCTCTGAGAGACTGAAATACATAAATAGGAATATATGTGTTCA
This sequence comes from Baryphthengus martii, assembly GCA_013396935.1. NCBI lineage: Eukaryota > Metazoa > Chordata > Aves > Coraciiformes > Momotidae > Baryphthengus > Baryphthengus martii. The sequence goes on along the minus strand of VWZK01010065.1, from coordinate 55,299 downwards.
TATTTGTGGTGTGTGGTCAAAAGTAGTACATACTATTTTTAAACCCATTCCCAATAATGAGCACGCAGAAAGAGCGTTTTTTTTGAGGAATGCTTCATAATTTGACAGTAAAAAATAGACCTTGAATTTTTAGCTTCATCCTCAGATTTCATCTACTGGGTTTACTTTTTTTTTTGTCAAATGATACGTCTTTGCAACCATTTGGAGTTTAATTGTTTTCACATTGTGTAATCTATTGCTGGGATAACTGTAACATGATTTAGTATCACAACTAATATCTTCCTTGAAGTGTCAGGAAGAGGAGATTTTTGACTGATTGCTGAGGTATTTAGTAGCAAAGAAGGATACAGTCTGAGGTTCGATTCAGTACAGATCTACTACAAGCCATGCCACAAATTAAATGTGTGTGAAATGAATTTCCAGTTAGTCATCTCAATATTATTAAAGAAAATTAAAATTTGAAGCAATAAATTGAGAATAAAAAGAGAAAGGCTGTTTATTTTGCTTAAATTCTTATTGCTTCTATTGCTAAGAGCCATATTTAAATATTACAGAAGTAAGCAGTCAGCTAGTGTATGTATTTTCTTAGAGAATTATTTAAAGACATTATTTCTGTTTGATTTGTTCTCAGATACAATGAAACAAAATACATAGAGATTTTGCTTTTGTTCTGAAAACTAAAGTCAAAACACCACCAATGTTGATAAATATGTTACAGAAACAAGCTGTAGCCCATGGAAATCCCAAGTAGACAAGTCTGATTCAAAACGCATAGAAACAGATTGAAGTCTTTCTGTGTCAGTTGCCTTTTTATATTTAGTATCAGCTTATTTAATGGTGAAAACTGCGGAGAATGTGAGTTTTGAATGCAAAATAGCAGTGAGTTACATTCCTGGTAACATTTTGGCATCTCTAACTCAGATTTTTGACCAGGAGACAAGTTTAATCTTTGAATTTTAAAGAGCTTTTTGTTTTCATATTCCTTCAAACAAGGACACCAATAAGAGCCCTGCCTTAGACTGTCTTGACATAGCGCAGATACTGGTGGTCTGAGAAGCCTGATACACATCTCACAGATGAACATATTGGCATGTCTTTTAGGTGTCCGTTCTAGTAATGCCATATGGATATGCAGGATTTGGAATGGGAGAAGCAAAGGGGGATGAATCATTGTAGCAACCCAAGACAAGACTTGTGTACAAGAGATAGGAGAATATGAATTACAGATAGCACTTACATTTTTCCCAATCTTCAATACTGTAAAGCCTTGATGATGCAGAAAGACGTCTATCTGAACGGACCACTCCACTCTGCCAAACATGTCAGCGGAAAATCACTGTGAGAAACAAAAGCAGCAAAGGCTGCATAAGGTAGTACGGCTTTTCTGTGTCCATAGTTTAAGGATGTAAGTCAGGCAAAGGTATGTAAGGAAAAGTAACTTCTTACTAGTTGATAAGAAATGATCTATGTCTTCTGAACACTAACGCACGTTCCCCAGCAGTAACTGATCGAATGAAATAAACTTCTCCTTCAAACAGACCTTGCAAGTGCTGTGTAGACAGCTAAAGGTAGTTTTAATATTTTTCATATTCGATGGACTAATCTTATACTCCAATCAATTTTTAAAATACACCACCTGTTAAAACCAAATGAGCACTTTCTTCTTCAATGCAGTAATCTTCCCGATTCTAGTTTACCATCCCAGAAGATCACTGAAAAGGAAAGAATGTCAGCTTGGAAAAGAAAGAATTATAGATAGACAAGTAATGTGAAGCCTTTAAAAAGAAGGAAACAAGTGTGGAAAAAGAAGATGACTTGGGATTATCCTCTTTCTGCTGAAAAGCTGATATTCTGAAACTGAGACCACAGCTCTTCATTGCTGTTAGAATGTAGTGGGATTTAATGGATGATATTCAGATTTTCATCAAATGAAGAGGCCAAAGTTAATATCAATTGGTTATTTTAATGTATATCTAACTGTCAGGAACTAGTCACTCTTGACTGACTTCTAAAACACTAATCATTCAATGAAAAATATTATCTTATCTTTGGTTTAATTTGTTCCAGACTTAATGCCTTTGTGACTTGCTTTTGTAAAACAAATGATTTTATACTGATCTTCATAAGCAACATGTGGCATTTTCCTTCTAAACCACAATGCTCAATGTGTCGTAAAGACTGCTAATGTCACTGGAAGTAATTAAAATAAGTACTCATATATGAAAAAAACCAATACTTTGTCATGCTCTGAAGGTTACTTTCGCTCCCTATTTCCTGCTTTGTATGTTAGACAGAAACATTATTAAGTATTTGAATGAAGGATGAAAAAACATTATTCTCATTTTCTCTTCCCTCTCTCTTCTACTATAAAAGCTAGAATGCTGAAACATTTTCTTTCTACTTTACAAGTGTATGTGATTTCATGAGATTTAAAAGGAAAAAACTTACGATAAAAAATGTGCTTCTTGAAAATCTATTTTCCCCTTGTGAATATTCATAAAAAAGTAAACCTGGAAACATCCAGCTTTCCAGCTGCTTGTGTTCACCTGGCAGCACTAGAATTGAGAGAATACTGAAAAATACAAATGTTCATTGAATCTGAAGGTTCATTTAACTGAAAAAAGCTACAAAGAGGTAAACTGAATCTCATACACTGAGAATAGACTTTTTGCTAATGAATTAGAGAAAGGTGCAACTGATTTGAACTTGAAAGCAAGGCTATGAGGAGGGTCATACATGTTTAGTTGTTATCCTTAAATGATACTGTGCTATGAGGAATACTCATGTACAGCAAGCACGTGCTACTCACGAAGGTCTCTGCCTGGAACCTGATGAAGAATAGAAACTACCTAATTTCTCCATGTGAAAAGAATTTTGGAGAGTGGTGTTCCCACGGCAGAGTAGCAGATGGCTCTGGGGTGGGAACATGTGTCTTTGTCTCTTCTCAACAAGCAACTTATTCTGACACCAGGCCCTTTATAAGCCACAAGTGTGTTGCCTAGGAGGGACAAGATGACTTCCAGTCTTCCTCTTCACTGGTTTATTGCTATTCCTGACTATGTAAAAGCCACTTAAGCTTTAGTCTTCTCTGGCTAGGGTTTTTGCAATGATAACAAACCTCTTGTTTTGTGAAGGGTTCTATGCTGGATCTGCTACTAAAGACTTTGTAAATTGGAAAGAGTATGTGCTCATACCAACACCCAATACACTAGATTTAAAACAAACTTGAAAAATACCTACTCTAAAGATATTCAGGAAGAACACGTTGGAATATAGTTACTATTTCAGGTTTAGTCATCTCTGAGGTGTTTTTAAAGCAAGTAGTGCTTCAGCTTGCTATTTCACCTCCAGGTAAAAATATTTTGAAACATTATTTGAAAAGTACTGGTTTTCATACAGTACTTCCAGGTAGTATGACATTTTTCTACCTGTCTACTTTTTCTTAAAAGTATTCAGAATAATGCTGTAATGGAAACAATATCAGGAGGTGAAAAGGAATGATCTGTTTTTAGAGCATCTCTCAGGAACACCAGAACTTACTTGAACCATTTGGTAGGCACCATCCTGTGCTGGGTTGATTTCCAAGTGCAGGTTTCTAAAGCTATGAAGAGTGTCCTGTATTTCTTCAAAATTATTGTCCTGTGATAGGAATTCTAGAAAACTCTAGAGGACCTTCCAGAAGACCAAGTTGACAATAATGCACTCATAGGTTTACTAAACCCATCCATTTATAACAGTGCAGGAAAATACTTTTTCTGCAGCACCAATACAAGGAATCACGTCAATATGAATACCAAATTTTTTTTCTGCATAATGCTGCGCTCACAATATGAAGCTATAAGTTGTCCAGATAATTTTATATGTCTGTAGGTAGCATTTTGTCAGGATACTGTGGAAACAGTCACGTGCATCAGAGAAACGGTGCTGATCGATTCCTACTCCCTATCTGCTGTTCCCTTCAACAGAAAAAAACCCAAAACACTAATTAAAGTATTTTGATTGCAAATACATTAATTTCTTTTTTTCATGTCCCATGAAAAAGGAAGCCCTCACTAAGCTTAAGCCACAGATTGAAAAATGCAACGGAGTAGATGCCACTGGATTCTGCAAGTGAACTATCAGGACTCAGGATTCCTTCTAATACAGCAGTGAGGATTTTTCACTAGCTCATTCTCTGCTAGACACAGGAAAAAGTCAAGACCGGGAACCCAGTGGAAGGTACTGAGCATGGTTAGGACAGTGAGTCAGAACAGAATTTGCACAATTATTTATCTTCTGGGTAATGTGCCCCTGCCCATACCACAGCATTGCCTGTTAATCCTCCCAAAACACAGCAATAATTTCTATCAAATCTTCCGGGTTTTTGTACATGGAAATTCACATTTTTCCATGGAAAAAGCCCTGAATAGGGCTGAGAGTGGCAGGGGGCCAGAGTGCCAGCAAGGAAAGACTTGTGGGGAGGGGTGGCAGGATTGAGAGAAAGATCTGTTTTAATATATAAGGTTTTTTTTCACAAAATGTCATTTTATATTGCTTGTTGGCCATTCTTAGTCATTTTTAGAGATAGAGTCCCAGCGGTTTGTTTTTTTTTTGTTTCTCTTTTCTTATGATAAATATCTGAACTGAGCTAGTCTCCAGAAGAAGCCTTTGGCATCACTGATGCTGAGGGATTGGTTTAGGAAGTGTTCAGGCTTTCAGATTTCAAACTATGCTGAGTTTTTTCCTCCTGGTCTCTCTCTCTCTTTTTTTTTTTTTCTTTTGGTTTAGTGTCTGTTCCCGTATCTGCTGATGACATTTGGCTAAGTCTGAGCTGTCTATTCCCATGCCACGTGCTAGTTTATTGAACTCAGAACTGACAGTTTAAATCTGTTTCGGTTTAAAATAATTAACCTGAAGATTTCTTTCCTATTAGTTGATTTATATAGAGATTTTTTTCCCAAATTATCAAAATCACAGAAGTAATATAAAATTTATTTTAAATTTCAGATTTCTTTAGTTGTGGCAACAAACTAATGCTTATTTTTAAAACTTTCTAGAAGTTAACAAAACAATTAAAAGCAATACACAGGATGCATTTTGGAGATCAGAGAAGGAAAGCATTTGCTTTTTGCTGTTCAGTCAAGGAGAAAATTCAGGTTGAGGATCACAGGTGAATTGCAAAGTCAGAGAGGAAGTAATTTCTTCCTTGCAGGCACTTCATATGATCAGTCAAAACCACCATTTTATGTCAGAAGTGAAAAATTAAGTACATTTCTCTTTAAACAAAATATACTGATTTTGAAAAATGAACTCTCATTTGAATACAGCTGTGAGATATATGTAAAAGTGATAACTTTTCTGAACAATAAACACATAGTGAGCATGTTTTCATGCTTTAATACAAGTTTTATTCTCTGGCAGTGTCGAAACCAGATCTCCTTAATCACAGTGTAGATATATCAAAAGTAGTTTCTCTTAATGTCCCAGTAATTTGCCTTAACAAATATTTTTAACTCTGTGTCATTGCTTATGGCTTTTAATTTTTTCTAGTTAGACATCAACAGAATAAACACAGTGGTGTCCTAAGAATGGCACTGACAGCTCTAATTCCTTTGCTGTGCTTCCTGTTGAATCTACATTTAGGGGAAATGTCTAAGTCACTACTGAACCGGCTTAGTTGCAAGTGAGTAGCAGAGGTTAATACAGATTAATCAGGCTTTTCAGCCAAGCAGCTTTTCCAGCAAGAGGTCTGCTCAAACCTCAGATGAAATAAAATGTATTCAACTTTCTTAAATGATTAGGAAAGCATAATCTGGTAATTACTTTTAATGAATTGGTCATCAAGAGAAATATTCAGTAGCAGATAATTTTTTCCTAATTCAGGCAGTTTCTGGATGAAATCTTCTTCTTTCAGTTGTTGTAGAATATATTATGTCTTACTGCAATACATAATACACACCACTTCAGCAACCTTCAGTTTCACTTTCAATTCTGAATTGTGTGAAACAAGGAATGGAAAGCAAAATAAACACAAAAAGCAGTGGTCCTGCTGAAGACTAATAATACTTTCCCATGTTCAAGTAAAAGTAGACTTCCATTTAAAAGATTAATCTGTTTTGGAGACTTTAATGTACAAAAATTCTCTCTACAATCCTCGTCTCTCTTGGCCCTTCTTCAAACATGCAGGCACATTTTACCTGGTACTTTCTTCTTTGAGGTACCTGTTGCTTTATCCGTGCAATGACCAGAAGGTGTAATTAACTACTGGCAGTGATAGGAGAGTGCCAGCAGGCAATATTGAAGAACCAAGGCTGAAAGTGGCCCTTAGCTACTCCTTAAGATAACAAAGAGATGGGAGGAGACCAGAGCATCACTCTGGCCTCCACAGAGGAGATAACAACACTGGGACTACTAGAAAGCTCAATCTATTTCCTTTTAAAGGCCATGAATGCCAGGGAAAGGTTTACTTTCAAAGCAACAGCCCAAGCAGGACAGTGTGAGAGTTATGGAAGGGCATGTTTTTTTGATCCTTCTAATTTTGTGTGCTCTCCCTGGCTGTGTTACTTGTTTTAAAATACTGCCATATAGCTTAAACCCCCTCTGTCTCCACTTTGCTCTACAGTGTTTAATGATTATACTTTGTAGGCAGAATGTTTATGTCTGAAGTGTTCTTTCAAGGACTTCATACTCTATTCTATATTAGTATTTTACTATCAGATCCTTCCTTGTATTTGTGTTATTTATTTGTTCTTCTGTCCATGCTGTCTCTTACAACACCTGTATGATGAGAAGAGAATCCTAAAACTGCATTACTGCTATTTAATAATTTTCCAGAGGGAAAACTATTTAATACACAGGATTCTTATGGTGCCAAAAATGTACTATTTTAATTTGCAGTGGCAGATATGGAAGTAGACAGGAAACAGGGATGGAGTGATAGGCCTTCTATAAACAGTGATTAAAGTGACTGCACATACTTTATAAAGGCAGGGGCAGATCCATGGTTCCAACCTTTGACATGAGATCTCTTTATCCTCTTAAGAAAAAGAAGAAATTTGTCTTTTTGTCATCACCTCGTAACAGCCAAATCCCAAATTTTGTTCTCAGCTACACCCCTGTAGTGGGGTGTAATGATTTCAGTACAATGTGGATGATGTTAGGGAGAGAATTAGGACAGTTACTCAGGATGAATTACTGCCTTTATTTGATTGAGTAAATGACTGAGCTGGCTGACTCATCATTAATTCCAATAATCAGTGAAGGGAAGATCAAATTATGTTTCCACCCAGCCTACTGGCACCAGTTAAGCTTTGCACATTTGAAGCTCTGCTGCAGTATGTGCTCCCAACGACACCATCACGGCCAACCTGGTCTTGTCAACCCTGAATTCTAGGCAGGGTCTAGAAACTCAGTATACCTATGCCCAAATGCTCTTGTGGACGCAGTCATGTGAGAACGTCTATATGAAAATGATTCATTTCTTTTCTCCCCTCTGAGGAGTCTGAAGCCATGTCTCTAGCCTCTTAATGGAATGCCCTAACTAGAACCTGTCTGGGTAAACCTGCTCTGCTTTGGCCAGAGGTGAACAAAAATGAGAGTGCCAAGGGGCAGCAAGCAGAGAGAACTCAGGTGGGGTAGTCAAGGGTTGCAGACTTTATCCCTCTAGAGATAGGTCTATGCTTCCCTGCAGCTATTACTTCTCCAGATTTATTGAAAGTGAAATTAAGGCACTTCACCCTCCTGAGTGATTGCATTTATGGCTTGGCTGTCATGTCAGGCTGCTTTCAGTTCATTCTGCCTTGTAAACTCTTCCTATGCAATGACAACGCTCCAGAAAAAGAGACAGAGTCCAGTGTGGTTGACTGCATTTTGTTAGTATACATCCTCAGCCTAAACTTGGACCTGTACTGATTTCCTGGACAACAGACCTCAGCACTCAGCCTTGCATTTTTGGTTTCTTTTCAAAACAGGTAAAATCAACCTGTAGTATGTAAGACAGTTTCTTCTTGGCATGAATACAGGAGCACCTTCAAAAGCAGCCTGGTGTGGCACACTGGTTAGCCTACTGGAGACAATAGTTCACCCCTGCATATTTTCCAGACTTCTATTGAAAATATCAGTGTATTTAACTTTCTTGTTCTGCTGAAAAAAAAAGTTTAAAAAAAAGAATAAAAGAAAAGCAATGTGCATTTAAAAACTCCTAATCAACAAAGACTATGCAGTTAAATTATCAGCAAAAATGATCCAGGTTTACAGTGACAATGTAATGGTTTCTAAAGATGGGAGAAATAGAAGCAGTATAGAGTTAGCTGTTCAGGGAGTTGGTGGGTAGATAGAACGTGGGGTATGGGTGAAATAACCTACAGTACACATGGATTTCAGGTGACTTTTAAGGAGAAGAAGCAGAAGTGCTTCAGGGAGAGGTAGATTGAGAAAGGTGTAAGTGGGCATCTCTCCTCCTGCACAGTGCAAGTCTCACTGCCTAAAATCTCTGCAGGTACAAGACCCTCTATCAAAACACTTAGAGACATTTCACTTCCCCAGAACACAGTACACAGCTCTGTATGCCCCTCACCCCACAAGAAACAATTGTTTTGCATTGTTATATTAAGTAGCTTTTATTCACATTCATCCTTCATGGAATAAGAAAAAAATGAGAACTCTACATCTTTTGATCAGGAAAGCTCTGAGTCACAGACAGCTGGAGGACTGAAGAAAATGCTGGAAAGTTGTCATGATCCTCTCATGTTTCTTGCTGTCTTTTAGGCTCCCACCACACGTAGCTGTGGTTTGTGATGACTTTGTGTGAATAGCTAACACTTCAGAGCCTGTGGACTTGATATCCACTTCAGTATCCAGGTTATCTATGTGTTGCTGACCATTTTAGCAGACAGAATAGAGAAGCAGAGAGGGAGTGAACCACAGATGGAATAGAGAAGTGAAGAGGGAAGGAAATACAAGAGAAGAACCAAGAAAACTCATGAAGAGGAAGAAAAAAGAGAAAAAGAAAAGGGAAAAGAGGATAAGAAAAAGAGAAGAAAAAGTATCTATAGATCAAAAATAACCTCTAAGTTATGGAAAAGTGAATGTGTATTAATTTTACTACTATTTTAAGAATTTTCGCTGTTAACATAAATACCAAATTAGTTATATTCCCATAAAAGTGTTCATAGTGTCCTGTTCCCTGACAATTGAGCACAAAACAGAGCTACACACATGTACAAGATGATTCCAAAAAGTCACTCTACTAGCAATGTATGGAAATATTTCCTCAACTTCTTTACTTCCCAGCTAAAATAAAGTATAAATAATTTAAGTTAAAATAATAAAATTTGGGAATAATAAAGACAATGCAGGAAGGGTACTTCTATTGTACAGTTCTCTGAGAGAAAACCCATTCTTTGTATTGGTCTCATTTCCCAGACAATATTAATGTAGTTTTTAGAACGGAAGGAATATCTAGAATGAAGATATTTCAAACACAAAGCATGGAAGATATGCCAAGACAGAGTTAATGAAGAGGAAAAAAAATTATATGTATAATGTCTTCGAAAGTTCATTGCTTAATGCATCTGTTTACTGTGTCATGTTAAGCTGTTTGAACATGTTAGATTTTTTAATCAATTAAGTTACTTAATTGTGTGATTGTATGATTTCCATTAAGTTTGTGTGCAAAGGTTACCATCTGTTAACATACTGTCTCAGAATATAAGCTATTTTTTTTCCAGTATGTATACAATACACCTGTCAAAAGTATCAAATATTCATTATAGCATAGGTAGTTCCATATCTCACAGGACAACAGAACCCTTAACAAATAAAAAGGAATTTGTACAGGATTAGTTTCAGTGTTCACTGGAAGTCTTTCTATAAGTGTTACGCAAGTTCTAAGTATACCCTAGGCAGAGTGACCAAGGCTATCAGCTTTCCTTTACCAAGCATTTGCTGAGACAAAAAAAAAAAAAAAGCCACATCTGTTGATGGAAAGAAGAAGTTTTATTACAAAGCTTGATACCAGCAGATGAAGGTAATTTCCCAGGGAGAAGTGAAAAGACACCGAGCTCCTCAGTACCATCATACTAATGTATTACAAAAAACCTGATTTGATCCACTTCTCATTTTCAGTCATTCCAGATAACTTTCATAAACAATTGTTTACTTGTTTCCAGTTATAATTCTATTAATGATAGGAATAAAAATGGGGAAGAGAAAAATTTATGGCAATATCTTTATCTTGATAGTGTTCTCAATTTAATCAGAAATATCTGTCTCATAAAAGGCATGGGATGAGAAGCCTTATCTCAGAAAACAACTCAACTGGGTTAAGTCATGGACTTCATTTGATACCAGGTGTACATGTACAGGAGAGACAAAACAAGTCTTTGTAGAAGTGATACTGGAAAAGATTCGACTAAATACCGCAACAACTATTATTCTTAGCTCAAGCCTGTTGTTTTAAGGCTTTCCCAAATTTTGTGTCTTCCTTATCAGTACCTGCATTCACTGATTTTGGATATTTGTCCTAAATCCATATTTACCTTTGCAAGGTAGTCCAAATTTCTGTCTTCTCCCAGCTCCATCCACATTGTGGCAGAAGTAATGCTCTCTTTCCTTAAAATGTGACTCATCTGTCAGATTAGCTTCAAATAACATAAGTACCATAAGTTCCCCAAGGCTGATTTTGGTGTATTAACATATACTAAGTTTACGTATAACATATACTCATTTTATATACTCAGCTTGACTACATTAACATACACTCAGTGTACGTTAATGGAGTCCATTTTTCAAATCTGTGTGCTTGAAATGTAGATATTTATACCTGGAGAGTATGAATGAAAAACATGCTTTCCATGGACTTCTCCAAATAAAAGAGTAGGGTTGACATGGATTTTAGAGACACCAGTCCAGACCGTCAAACGTGGGGAAGGCTTATCCTACAGGAGCAAAAGGAGGCTAGGGCAGGAATTAGCAGGGCTCATTTGGAGAGCTTTAAACTAGATTTGAAGGTGGAAGGGGTTATAGCTGGGCTTACCTTAAAAAAAAAACCTGTGCAAATGATCCATTAATGAATAACAGTGTCAGTTTGGGTCAATGTCTAATAAATCTAATATTGAAATAACTTTACATTTTTTGAGCATATTTAGAACTTCTTTATCGTTCAACAAGGCAGCATCCACAAAAATCTGTACAAATGACAAGTAGGTGCATGGGTTTTAAAGATACGGAAAATTATTATCATCTAGTCTATCTTCTCTCTCAAGACAGGCCACAAAACCAGCAATATGTGGTTGAAACTGACAGGTTAGTAAGATCTATATAACTGTTTTCCAACTCTCAGAAATGATGAAATTCTCAACAGAAAAGGAAATGAGGAATGGTAACATTATTGCATGACTTCACTCATACAATGGAGGCACCAGAAAAGAAGTGGAAGAAAAAGAAGACAAGAGGCTTATGGAAGGTTCATGCTGCTGTTGAAGGAAATAGCAGGGAAAATCATAAGGAGGGATCAGATGTATACTAACTGAAAATAGTTGGTTAACAGTATTGGACACATTCGTCTTTGTACAGATATTGCTAGCATTTTCAAACTCTGACAAATAACTCAAAGCAGTGTGGCTTTGGTAGAGAGCACTACTTAAGTGCTGAAACTAGATGAGTTCATCATTTGGTGATCTTTAAGGTCCCTTCCAACCCAAACCATTCCGTGATTCTACAATAAAGCCTCTTTGGTCAGATTCTGAGACTGCTGTGAGTTTTGCATAAATAGCAAATGAGTAAAAACTAAGTAAAGAATTTGGTGCTTAGTTTGACAGCTGTATGACTGAATACATGTAAAACCAAAGCCTTTGGGGATGTGTGAACTGAACGAAAGATATTCCATTAAATCTAATAAGATAACCATGACTGCCTCTATAGTAAGAGTTTACAAAAGTCAGTGACTGAAATGAAAACAAATGATGAAACTTATTGAACCTTTTTTTCAATATGGCTGAAGCTCTCCAGCTGCTCAACTATCTCAAGAAGTGTAATAGGGTGTCATTTGTAACTGAGCCTCGTCGCATCCAACATAGAAATAGCTGTTAGATTTCATTCTTTCCTTACGGATGTCAATGTGTCAAGACCCAGGCAGAGAGCAGAAATGCACTCTTTTAGGGCATGTCCTCTACAGTAATACATGTTCAATTACACATGAAATTTTCTTTCAGCTAAGTGAAGCTGTTCAGTCTCTTCAGCCACTTTGAGATTTCCTACACTTTCCTTTATTTCATCTTCTGAAATAGCAAACTGAAGTGCAGATCTCCTAATAAGGTAGCCTGTTTCCCCTTGTCACTAGGTACATATCACTTTCACTCATTTTGGTCTCATTTCTGATTTTACCATTGTGTTTTCCAAGAAGAAAATCAGAACAGTAGTAGTTAGTATTTAAGGTTGAGAAACTTCACAACCACACGTTTTTATGGCTGGGATTATTACTAGTCTATAGACAGAAGGCACTCTCACACAGGAACCAGAATTTCAGTTCTACTGAAGTCTAAAGAAAATTTGCTATTGACTTCAGTACTGAATATTAACTGAGGAGTATAATAATGCATATGCTTGCAGAGTGAATAGCATGATTTATATACGTTTTTTTGTTCTTTGTCTGTAAAATATGAATGGAAATGAGATAGTAAATAGCAATTCATATTCTGTATTAAACTCTCCTCTTTCATGGAAGTTAACAAAATTACTAGCCGCTGCGTAGGTATTCGGTTTTGGAATACCTCAACAACTATCTCAGCTCACTGTGGCCTTTATTTTCATTATTTTTTCGAAAGAGCAAGGAGAGATCTTATTTGTGGTTCTATTTTTCAAAATAGTGCATTTCCAAATATACTTATTTACATAAAGAAAGGAATTGTGATGATGCTTGTCTGTTCTATAGAAATTAACTTTTTAGTAAGCTCTGGAATGCTAGTTTAGGGTTTCCTTTATGTTTAAGTGCCAATATATCACGAGAACTTCTGTCTCAGTGAGCATTCCAGAACAAGTTTTCAAAACTGAGGAGCTGAATACTGCTGCTGAAAGCCAGAATTTTTAATGTCTATCTAAGTTTAAACTAACCTCAATGTTTAGAAACACACCACTGTGCTACATAGCATTACATTTTAAATACTAAGTGCTGAAAAAATAAAGAAGCTTTAAAGTGCTTAGATAGGAAACACAAAAGGTCCATAGGAAATATTAAACACAAAAAATTTTCAATTCACCCCTCCTTATTTATTTTTGAGTATTAAAGTGAGATCAGCTATTCCAGAATCAGATAGAACAAAATTGTTGGGGAATTGTGCTATTAAAAGCTTTAAGGTTCTCTGCAGAAGTTATTTAA
>VWZK01010065.1:484-41928 GCA_013396935.1 Baryphthengus martii | reverse complement strand
TGCAGAAGTTATTTAAAGAAGAAGGGACTGTTCCTTAATTATTTCTTGCATGGTGGACCAATCTGTAGTGTTTTCTACAGTTAATCCTTCTACGGTTTTATCAGGACTCACAGTTTTGTAGAATTAAGTTCTGGTCAAGGTGATCATACCTCCATTCAAATTAGCAGAGGTTTGATACCAACATGAAAGGAGATGAGAAAAAAAGGCTACTTTTAATCTTTCTTCAATTAATTCTTACATGGTGGGGTTTGGCCGCAAGATGATCCATACTTAGACTGCAAATCTGTCCTTTCCCTTCTCTTTTAGGTGCTCTTTTGTTGGATTATATAGCTCCTTTCTGATTGTTCTGGTCACTGACTGTTTCAACACTTTCCCTTGTAGGCTTGGTCCCATGATGTGTCCAGCCATGGACAGTGGAATACTCAGTGAAAGCAGCTAAAGGTTAGTAGTGCAGGAAAAATATTTCTTTCTAGCAGTTTCAGGACATTCTACAGCCTCTGTCATAACTCTGTGTTTCAGAAAGATTGATATTTTGCATAAAGCGAGCTGTGGAAGAAGGGTGTATCTGGCAGCCAAGAGACAAGAGAGCAATTAAACATAAGTCACTGTCACTTCTGTGAATTTTTGGCAGCATTTCAATAATCTAACAAAGCCAGTAAATAACATAGCTGGATTCTGATTTACTATGGGCTTTCTGAAGCATTTTATACCCATATTACTGGGAAAGAATCACATGTACAAGATGAAAGATATTTGAGGGATAAGCCAGTACTTTGAAGGGAAAATTTTGGTCTATGGGCATATTTTATGTTCAAATTGCGTGAGTTTAACTCTGCTTAAAATTAATTTAAAAAAAAAACCAAAACAAAACCAACAAAAAAAACCTTTTGCAAATAAATTGAATCTTTTTTGGTATTCAGGGGATTCCCTTCCACTTCTCCATTTTTAATAAGTCAAGCGTTTGTACCCAAAGAGTCTTCAAGATCTAACTGTTCCTCACTTTGCCTAGGGAGTTAGCGCGACAAGGAAACATAGCAGAATACATACTCCCTAACAATCCTCTGCAATGAAACATGCACCTACATATGTATTGCATATATATGCATACACACACAATATAGTACATATGTAGCATATATATAGATGTAAACTATTTCCAATCAATGAGCTGGAGACTGAAAGACACATCCTGCTATAATTATTAGACACTTGTCCCAGTTACAAGCAATTTTTTTTTGTCTTCCACTATCACAGGTGATTTTTGAATCATCAGTTTAGAGATCCTATGATTTTTGCTTCAATTGCTACTCCTTTGTTCATTGATTGATCCCTTTCTCTAAATTTTCCATCTTAAAGTTTCATTGCTGAATCTGGCTTCACACGGTATCTCAAAGATAACTTCACTGTCTACCATGTTAGAAGGAAGTAATCTGTTTGCAAGCAGGTTTTTAAGATGCTTTCTCTTGTCCACAGCCTAACTAGGTCACAGAGATGTGCTTTTATCTATCTTTAGAAGCAGGTCTATCTGGCACAGAGCTTCCTGGAAAAGAAACAGGAGTGTCTGTAGTAATCCAATCACCTTCATGCTCTCCATCTAGTATTTCCAAGAATGGTTTTATAAATAGCATCAACGTGTCACAGGTGACAGAGGGAAAATATGTCTAATTTTCCAACCTACCCTCTGCCTGGTAGGATAGATGCATGCACACAAACACACACACATTCAGATAAGTTCATCTGCCAGGAGGACTACAAGGATGTTCTGAGGTTATTCAGGGAAAAAATTAGAAGGGGCATCTGTCTATTGCCATAAAAAACAACAAAAAATATTTCTATAAATACATAAGCTACAAAATGAGGGTTAAGGAGGATCTCTATCCTTTATTGGATGCAGCAGGAAACACAGTCATAAATGATGAGGAAGAGGCTGAGGTACTTAATACTTCTTTGCCTCAGCCTTTAATAGTAAAGACTGGTTGTTCCCTGAGCTGCAAGACTGAGATGGCGAGCAGAATGAGACCTCCATAATCAAAGAAGAAATGGTTAGCGATCTGCTACGTCACCTAGATGTACACAAGTCTATGGGGCTGAGTGGGATCTATCTAAGGGTACTGGGGGCGCTGGCAGAAGTGCTCACCAAGTCACTTTCCATCATTTATCAGTAGTTCTGGCTGAGGAGGTCCCAGTGGACTGTAGGCTAGCAAATATGACACCCAGTTACAAGAAGGGCCAGAAGGAGGATCTGGGAAATTACTGACCTGCCAGTCTGACCTCAGTGCTAGGGAAGGCTATGGGGCATGCTGTCTGTAGTGCCATCAAACGGCACAAACAGGACAATCAGGCCTAGTCAGCATGAGGTTATGAAAGGCACGTCCTGCTTGACAAACCTGATCTGTTTCTAGGACAAGATGACTGCTTAGTGAATGAGGGAAATGCTGTGCATATTCTATACATAGATTTTAGTAAAGCCTTTGACGCTGTTTCCCATGGCATTCTCCTGGAGAAACTGGCTGCTTGATTGCCAGGCCTAAGAGTGGTGTTGAAGAAGTAAAATCCAGTTGATGGTAGATCATAGGCAGCGTTCCTCAGGGCTTGGTGTTGGAGACAGTTCCAACTAATATCTTTACCAATCCAGACAAGAGAATCGAGAGCAACCTCAGTAAGTTTGTAAATCACACCAAGATGGGCAGGAGTGTTGATCTGCTTGAGAGTAATGAAGCTTTACAGCAGGATCTGGACACGTTGAATCAATGTTCTGAGGCCAATGGCATGAGATACAACAAGACCAAGTACAGGGTCCTGTACTGGGGTCACAATAACTCCCTGCAACACTACAGGCTTGGAGAAGAGTGGTTGGAAAGTTGCCTGGCAGAAAAGGATCTGGAGGTGTTGGTTGACAGCTGGCTGAATACGAGCCAGCAGTGTGCCCAGATGGCCGAGCAGGCCAGCAGCATTCTGGCTGTATCAGAAATAGTGTGGCCGCAAAGACCAAGAAAGAGATTCTCTCTCTGTGTGTTCAGCACCTGTGAGGCTGCACCTCAAACACTGTCTTCAATTTTAGGCTCCTCACTACAAGTAGAACACTGAAGTGCTGAAACATGTCCAAAGGAGGTCAATAAAACTGGGGAAGGGTCTAGAGCACAAGTCTTATGAAGAGTGGCTGAGAGAGTTCGGGGGTTGTTTAGTCTGGAGAAGAGGAGGCTGAATTCATTACTCTCTACAGCTACCTCAAAGGAGGATGTAGAGATGTGGCTCTACATCCTACATCCAAGAGACAGGACAAAGACAAAATGGCCTTAAGTTGTGCCAAGAGAGGTTTAGACTGAATATTAGGAAAAATTTCTTCACAGCACTGGAACAGGCTGCCCAGGGAAGTGATGGAATCACTATCCCTGGAGGTATTTAAGAGTTATATAGACATAATGCTTAGGGATATGGTTTAGTTGAAGACTAGTCAGTGTTAGGCTAGTGGTTGGACTTGATGATCTTAAAGATCTTTTAGAATCTAAACGTTTCTATGATTCTGGAGAGTCAAGGCAAAAGTCAGCAACATTATAAAAGATAAACCGAAATTCATAACCAATATTTTAGATGAACTGTAAATTCGGGAGAAGCTCCCTATATGATCAGTGGAATGTAAAATTTTTCCAGAAGAAAACAATCTGCCTTGTCACACTGTACCATTAGAGAGTTTCAGAGCATTCTGAGTTGTCCATCACTCTGAAAACCTGTGGGGTTGTTGGCATTAGTTCTATATTTAATCTTATAGTGGACATTTTGTTCACCTATTTAGAAACAAAAACCGCCTACATTAAGTCTATAAAACTGAACTAATTTGGAGAGTCATCAAAGATCTTTCCTCCCCCAAATCTGCCAGGTAAATATGTTTGGGATTAAAACAAAGAAAATAAATTAATCTCCGCCTTCCTATTACAATACAAAGTGAGAGAAGCCAGGAAACACAGCACAAAACCTGATGGTACACAGTGTCCTTAGATCACTTGGCTATTGTTTTCTCTCACAGCAGCACATGTTAATGATACAAAGAAGCTTAACATTTTTTGGCTTTGGCTTTTCATGTCACAAATATAATAAATGTGCACATTATTGTTTGTATTGCCATATCCTTCAGATGCGCCGCCAATTTCTAGAGCCTGTGCATGCATAGCTGAGGACAGGATTTTGCCCACAGATAGCCTGGCCGAATTAAATTAAGTAGAAACTTTGCTATACAGATTCAGCTGCAAAGTTGTGTGTCATGGTACAGCATGTTCATGTTGCATAGATGTTATATGGGTCAAACTTGATTTAAACCATGAACTCCACTGCAGGAAGACCAAAACTTCTTTGCTCTTCGCTAACCAATTCTGCTTTAAAAGGCCGTTATTTCATATAGGCCTAAAACATCCTTAGTTGCATTTAGTTAAAAAAACCCTAACAACCTCCAAAATAATAAAATAGAAAATAACATGTTAAATAAAGAGATTTGTTTTCTTTTTTTTTTTGTGGCTGTTGTCATTTTTTTGTTTGTTTGTCTGTCTTTTTGTGGGGTTTGTGTGCTTTTTTGTTTGTTTTTTTTTTTGTTTGTTTGTTTGGTTTTTTTTGTGTGGTTTTGTTTGTTTGTTTGTTTGTTTTTTAAGGAATTTGGACAATACAGAAAAAAAATATGATGAAGAACGAAGAAACAACTTTTAATGTGGACAACACCCGAGCCTCTCCCTTCTCCCGCTGCCTTCAGCCACTGAGCCCTGTTACAAAACCACACAGAACAACTACATTTGGTGAAGAATTCAGACCACACGTCTCACATTTCCGCTATGGCCCTCCTCCTCTTGGAGACATGGAAACATTCCAGGGGTCCTTGGAAGGTGGGTCGCGGAAGCGCAAGAGCATGCCAACAAAAATGCCTCCTTCTATTGCACTTGAGGATTCCTCATCACCACTGGACAGACCTGAAGATCTCAATGATATAGACTCTTCCAAACTCCCTTTGGTGTTCCAACAGCCAGCACAGCCCAAGTACAGTTCCCAGATGATCGACCTCTGCAACTTCGGTTTTCAGTTCTACAGAACTCTGGAGCAATTTGGAGCGAAGCCCATTAAGCAAGAACCAGTGAAGTCTAACATGGCATGGCCCAGTAGCCCAGCATTCATGCAGGCTCCTTACTCTTATTATCCTAAAGTCCACCCTGGCTTAATGTTTCCTTTTATTGTGCCACCAAACTATCATTTCAGGAACCCATTTCAAATGAAAAGACCTCCAGAGCCACCCTTCAGAAGGACTGAAGTAAGAGAAAGTGGTGAAAATAAACAGAAAGTGGAAAGAGTAGATGTCAACCTTCAGATAGATGACAGCTACTATGTTGATGTAGGAGGTGAACAGAAACGCTGGCAATGTCCCATGTGTGAGAAGTCCTATACATCTAAGTACAATTTGGTCACCCACATCTTGGGGCACAGTGGCATTAAGCCACATGCTTGCACCCGATGTGGCAAGCTTTTCAAGCAGCTGAGTCACTTACACACACATATGTTGACACATCAGGGCACTCGGCCACATAAGTGCCAGGTGTGCCACAAGGCCTTCACTCAAACCAGTCACCTTAAGAGACACATGATGCAACACAGCGACATCAAGCCTTACAACTGCAGGATCTGTGGCAGAGGGTTTGCCTATCCCAGTGAGCTGAAAGCGCACGAGTCTAAGCATGAGAGTGGCCGAGAGAACATTTGTGTGGAGTGTGGTCTGGACTTCCCAACCCTGGCCCAGCTGAAGAGACACTTAACGACTCACCGTGGCCCCATACAGTACAATTGCACTGAATGTGATAAGACCTTCCAGTACCCAAGTCAGCTGCAAAACCACATGATGAAGCACAAAGACATCCGCCCGTACATCTGCACTGAATGTGGCATGGAGTTTGTGCAACCACACCATCTCAAACAACACTCCCTAACCCACAAGGTAAGCCAGCACAGGTTGTGCTTTCACCCTGCGTTGGAAGGTAGCGCAAGGATTACACGCTACTAAAGATACACATATGTACCTTCTCAGAAAGAAGGAAATCAGTCTGCAGAGCCTCACGCTTGCTCTATTATGCAGAGCAAAAGCCTCAGCAGCACTGGCAATAGTAGAAGCTAGATGTCTCTGTCAGTCTTAGGAAAGTACACGTAAAACCCGCTCTGTTATATACAGGAGTTCAATTTAACCACCTGTATTACTTCCCCAAACTATATCCACATCTCTCCATTTCTGGGTTTCACCTGCAGAATGACGTTCTGTAACATGAAGTAATTTTGTAAAGCTGAATAACCAGGCTGAAATGTTAAGAAAATTTTTCTACTGCAAATCAGTTTTATTGCTTTACTCCCTTAATTGGGAAGTAGGTGGATTTGCAGTATATTGTATGTTTGCCGAGAAAGATAATATCAGATTTTGAAGAATCATTATAATGAGATGCTTAGGGAAAAAAAAACAAACTTAAGAAAAACTCCTATTTGTGCATAATTTGCTCAGAATGACAGTCAATAGAAGCGGACAAGCAGGACCATAATCCCAGCCAATTCATATCAAGTGGCAGTCTTGCCACTGTTGACAGCAATGACAGCAGAGTCAGTTTACACTAGGAGTGGGCTTTGGAACACATCCAGAAAGATCACTTTCGAAAATAGAGAAAAGGCAACTGTTCCATTCAAGTATGTTTGAAATTGGCTTATCCACCTTTAACAAAAATATTGTTAAGGCAAGTCGAAACTCCACACATTGTAAAAATTTATTTTGAGCTTTGCGTTATTTTCCCTTTAACACTTGAATTTTGGCTTTTGTATGAAAAACATTAAAAATACAGAGAGCTACAGAATTTCAGTCTTACAGACACATTTTCTTTTAAAAACCAACAACATCTACTTTCACATTTGCCTTTTCTTCCTACTACATTATTGTAACTTCTGCTCTTTTTGGAATTTCCCTGGTGTTTGGATTCACCGTGCAAACTTCCACTAATTTAAGACTTAGTAGAGTTTTGTCACAGGAAATGCAATGCTCCTGAGCCTTTAGGGAGCTTCTGCTTCTTTGTCCACAGCTGCAGGTGGATTCAGCTGTGAATATAATTAACAGTACTTAGCTGACCAAATGCAACCTCACATCAGATAGGCAGACACTTAAACCACTGTGGGTGTTCACAATTTTAGCTTTGCAATTAACTGTGAAAGCCATAGACTGGCATGAAAACAGAGATTGTTTCAAGTCTTCTGCGTAATGGGGACCTGCAGGAGGAGTGATTGCTGCTGGCATTTCATTAGTAAATCCTTGTTACTCTCAGCAAGTTATACAAAAACTTTTAAAGTATTTAGTGGTAAACTCGTTCATTTTCATAGCATCTATATGACTTTTTGAGGAGCTGGCAATTAGATCACACGAGCGTGAGCAAGAATATTGAATTAGGAATTAGAAAATTGATCGGATGGCATAAAAGGTGCTAGAAATGCTCTGTAAACACCAGATAAAATGAGATCACTGCATTACAATTAGTGAAAGCCACTGTAAATGTGAACAATTTTTTCAGCTCATTGAATGTAACTTGCATCCTTATTTGGTGGCATTGCTTGATTACTTCTTGGTTACTTCAGATTATTTTCTATACCTTTCTTCAAAACAAGGCTATGCCTTTTTTAGAAGCCAATGACATTCAATTATCAAAAGCGAGTACTACTTTAGTCTCTTCACTGGTTAGCTTTTATTCTTGGTCAGTAAATGCACACATTTGACCAATAGTTGACATAAGTGGCAGAGTAGGTCAGAAAAACTCTGCTACTAATTATGTCTCAGTGATTTTAAAACTTCATTATTTCATTAAGCTTACATTTTGTTTTCCTTCTCTGCTTCTCAGATTCTTGTAGGAATTTTCCAGGAAAAAAGTACATAGGTATCTATGTATTTTTGTGTATGAGCAAATGATGTCAAAAGTGAAATAATTTATTACCTGCTCATTAACGCAGAATGAATAGTTCATATGTTGCTGTACTAAAGATTAAATGATTGGGTTTTTGTTTGTGTTTGTGTTTGGAGTTTTTTTAATCTTTTGTTTTGTTTTTTTTTCTTTTCTTACAGGGTGTGAAAGAGCACAAATGTGGAATTTGTGGCCGGGAGTTTACTCTGCTGGCCAACATGAAGCGACATGTCCTGATCCACACCAATATCAGAGCCTATCAGTGTCATTTGTGCTTCAAAAGCTTTGTGCAAAAGCAGACACTCAAGGCCCACATGATTGTTCACTCTGATGTCAAGCCCTTTAAATGCAAGGTAAGTTTATTTGGTGCCAGGGGCATTAACTCAGTGGATATATCTGGGATATTATCATCTTGTGATATGGCAGAATTTAGAGAAACAAAACTTGCTAACAAATGCTGCAATTCCAAAATCAGCCTGCTTTTCTTTCTTTATCCAGGTTCTGCTCACATAACACAAAATAATGGAGGTAAATACCTGTGGTTTACTCCCTTCCCCTTCAATATCAGTAGCTTTCATCCTGAAGTATTTTTTTCTCCTTCGTGAGCACTTAAATGTCATGGTAGTTTGAGGACAATAAACATACCTGACAGTTGTTTAGTACAGCCATCCAAACAGAAATCTAAATACTTAATAGCTTGAAACAGACTAAAAACATAGATCCTGTCATGCACCCCTCAGAGGACCACGGAAAACCAGCAGCCGTGACTTGACACAGCGATGCTACATGACAGTTTAGGGAAGGACTGGTTCAAAGAAAGCTACTGTAAAATATAACTACAGAAGAGTTTGAATGGACCAAGTGTAATTACCAGACTGAATTTCAGGGCAGTACACCACTATCCTAACCAAACAGCCTTTGAGACCATCTGGCCTTTTTAGGATCCTTTGTGAATTCCAGTTTGCTGCCTGCCTCCTGTGCACTGAAGGCTGACATTCCAATTCCATCTTCTCTTCTCCTCTCCCCCCATAAACCTTGAGGCTTTGGCTTTCTTGACCATGCTCGTATCTAATATCTTCCTTATGAATTATTCATGTTTATATTCTTACTTGGTATTGGCCATGACATCTGTTCCTTTTACTGTCTATCTGGTTTGTTACTATAGTGATACCCTGTGAAGTCAAAGGTTGTAGGTTTTATTTCCACTTTGATCTGTTTTAAAAGGGCTGTAAATGCAGAGAAGGGCATATTACCTCTGCCTAAGTAACTGAAGATTGATCTGGAAGAAATATCTCAAACTCTTTTATCCAACATCTTTATGGAATTAAATATTTTCTTAAAAGGAATGTTTCATGAAGAAGGAGAAGTGGATGAAAAATTTTAAATAGAATTATTTTCTCTTGAAAAATATCGGACTTCAAAATGTCACGGGAAAATATGTCATTCTGTGATAAATTTAACAGGAAAATGTCAAAAAGATTATTTTTTACTTCCTCATTTTCCTTCGATAACTTTGAAGCATCTCATTTTGAAAAAATGACAGAAAGTCTTTCAACTTTAGTGCTTTGTCTCGTTTTAACTTATGTCTTGTTAAAACATTATTTTGTATATTAAGATTTACATTATTCTATATTGATAGAATAATATCTGTTGCTGAAATGGTTGGATAGTTTCTTGTCAAGTCTGCTGGAGACCTTCATTCTTTGAGAATATCTGCAAATCTGTCTTTTTGTTCCCGTTTAATCAAAGACCTTCTCTGACTTCTCAAATTTCAGAAAAGAAACTCAATTGTTTGATCAGATGTTCTGGGTGTGGTATCTGGACCCACAGTATTTTTTGAGTATGTGCAGATTATCTGGAAGTTTGTGTTCAGGTTGCAGTTCAGTGACGACAGACTATCAAAACTTGGAGATGGCAATAGTTTTAACCAGGAACTGGAGTACCACCAGTATGTTTTCCAACCAGTAACAAGAGCTCTACAGGAACACCTGGGGTTTTTTTTGTTTTGTTTTGTTTTGTTTTTTTCCTAGTTTCTCTGTCCCCACTTAATATTCCTAGGAGGAAAGAAACAAGTAAGCACAGTGAACCAGTTTCTCATGTGTCTGAGGGGGAACGAATCAACATCAATGCCCCTGAAAGAAGCAGAGATTGTAAAAACAAGCAAAGGGAGAATCAGGAGCTGCTCTTTGGCATTAACAACATCCCTTGGATCTCTGGCAGAGTCTTTGAAAGACTCGAGCAAGTATTTCTGGCTGGTATTCACGGGGTTAAGGCAATGACCAGATAGCAGCCTTTTGGCACCAAGCTCCTCCTCAGCAGAAGGAAGGATATAGCTGTATGAACAGCCTGCTTAACAATGGCTCACATGTCCCCCGGGAACCGCCTGCAAATAGATTTCATCTTGCTTTCTCTTGTACTTTTCAAAGCTTCCTGTTTTCTCACGGTCCTTTTGGACAGTTTACAGTCTTTCTCTCTCTCCTTCTCTCTTTGAGGAAAGGAACACCCTTCTTATGAAGAGAAAAAATAAAAAAGAAGAAGAATGCAAGGGAAAGAGAGCACAGCAGTAGCCTTTCTAGTTCACCACAGGCAATGGTTTTCTTTACCTTTTTCTCATACCAAAAGAAAACATGAGGCTTTCCTATGTGTCTAATCACAGCTAAGCACAGACCATGTGAAGTGAGGGAGTAGCAAATAGTTGTCCCTTCTGTTTCCTCATCCAGCTGCATACTGGATCTCTGCTTTTTCTCTCAAGAGTGAGCTTTTCTGTAGCATTTAAAGGCCTGAGGCCATGCTGCCTTGTTTATTTGTGTTTAAAAAAAAAACACAAAAAACAACTAAACACTGAAAAGTTCTAAAGGAGATGCACCAACAGGTGCAATAGTTCTAATTCTGATTTACAGACAAAGTTTCTACGAAATTTACAGTTGTTTTCAGTGCTGAAATCAACAACGTTTCAGATCTCCAATACAGAATGCAATGAAGTTTTCTCAAGCGTAGACAAATATACTTTGTGGCAGAGGTTCTGAACTCCACTTTTTTTCCCATCTAAAATCATGGACTTAAATCGGTAGTCAAAAACAAAAGAAAACGTGAGACAGAAGTGCTTCGGGGAGAAACAAAACGGACTGACAAATGTAGAAGGGTCATACTTCCTGTGCTGGTTTAGGAAGACAAAATCTAGTGTTGAACTAATTCAGCTTTTCTAGCAAACTGTGCAGAAGGCCGTTTCACCACCCAGTGCAACAAAGTGTGTTCAGCAGACTTACAGCTGAGGTCTTTATCTCCACTGCTTGAATTTTATTTTGTCTCAAGTAGACAGCCTTAAAAAAGGTACACAAGTACACTGTGCTGTTCTCAAGACATCTTGCATGAGTTTTGCATCTTCCTGAGTGCTGTGGTGCTCAGTGGTGACTTGTGCTGGAGCTCCCTGCCGTGCAACTGACTTAGGGTCCTGTTCCAGACTTTGTTCATCAGGGCTCACACACTGGCCCTATCACAGACAAAATAAAATCTTGCACACCTTCATAGTTTAGTCTGTAGTCTCATGATGTTCTTGAAGCATTAGGTGTGAACCCCATCTAGCTCTGAGTTGCTGTCTTCCAGCATGTGAACTCAAAACCTGCTCCCTTTACCCTCTGGATCATGGACATTTGTCTGAAAGTTGTCTTGTGCCTCTTGAAAATGATAGGTTACACAGAGACCGTGCCACACAGTGCCAACATTCTGAAAAACAATTTTCATATCTGCATGTGTTTCATTTTCCTGCCACATTTCTTCACTCCAGCACTATTTCCAGATGTCCCTAGAGGATATTTCAGGACAAGACTACATTACAAATCCCTAAGACTGTGCATGACTTTGGGAAACGAAAACCTGCCCCCTTTATTCAGAGACACAAAATGTCTTTTGCTGTAAAGAGCTATCCCTTACAAAGTCCCCTGTCTTTTCATTATGAAGAAATACAAGTAAATGTTGCCTTGACAGAAACAAAATAAATGTTCCTGCTGGGCCCATTTTATATTCAATACCTTACAAAGATAGAGATTTGTGTGAAGTACTCTAGCCATTCACCTACTCAATCTGACTTTCCTTGATTACTAGTTTAGACAGAGAAATAAAATCCTAGCTACCAGAAAGGAAAAGCTGTTGGGAACACAGATCAGGCACAATACAAGCAGATAACTAGAAGCCTTCTTCTAAGAACTGTTCAAGAGTTATTATTATTGGCATTCTGATAGCCAGAGAAATATTGACATAAGTCATTCCAGTAGCTGTCAAGATATAATCAACTGCTCTTCTTCCCTGAGAATTTTCTGTGCTTATCAGTGCTTCTTCTGCTTTTTGTTTCTTCTCAGAGCTTTCAGGGTGGTTTTTTTTTTGTACATTCCCTTACCTGGATATAATTTGGCATATTAGCTTTCTTTGAATGCAAAGAAGAAATGATTCTCTTTCCTAAGTGGATGGATGGCCTTTGAAATCAGATATCTTACTTGTACAAATTAATAACTCATTTTCAGTGGCTATTTTTTTTCCACCCACTGTCTTGGTGAATGCTTTGCTGATAAATTTATTTGCTAGAATGTACACTGTAGCAAAATCACAGAAAGGAAATAATGAAAGACAACTTAGGCAACTGAAACAAATAGGGTTTTTTAAAGCAAGTTAATATTTCTAGTTTCCTTGTTTTGTAAGTATTGACTCAGCTCTAGTTTTTATTTTAAAACTATTCTATACACTTGCAAGTTTTTATATTAATGATTTGCTTGCATTGTCCCTCAAGAGATGGTTTAAAATGCAAAGGATAGAGTACTATTTCACTAAGGATCATTTCGTTTCATCCAGATATTCCAGATGATGGCTTTGTGAATTTGAATCAAAAGGTCCTGTAAAAGATCTGTGCTACCAAAACAAATTAAATCAAAAATCAGATTAGACCTAAAATTCATTGGAATATCAATAATTGCTTTTTAGCAATTTTTTCCCATATGAGTACACTGCTTGATGGAAGTTTCAGTTAGTCAGTAATGGTGATTCTGGCTCCTGTAGTAATAAATATTGTAAAAAAATATAAAATAATAAAAAATCAGATAGTAAAAGCATTTGTCTAAAACTTTTCAGAAAAAAAGGAGCTGAAGTAGAAAGCAAATACACAAGTGTGCAGAAGGTGGAAATATCCACTTGAATGTGAATAAAATTATAAATCCTGGTAAAGAAAGACCAGAAGACAAGTGAGACTAGAAGCTTGTAATAGTGATGTCGAACTCTCATGTCTTGAGAATACATGTGATTTATAAGGGACTAAACTACAAAAGGACCCATCTAGATAAACAACAACAGAGAAAAAAAAACCAGTCTTATTGTTTCATCAAAGGGAAACTTGTACGATCAATGGCTTGAGCTGACAGGAACAGTCTTCAGGGAAAGCTGAGTCATTCTTGCAGCCCGTGACTATTTAAATTCCACCTTTCTCACCAGAGACACTGAAACACAGAAGTTGGTAAATAGAAGATAAAAGGATCAGAGAAAAATAGGGGAGCAAAAAACAAAGATAAAAAAAAGGAATTTGCCTTTTCTAGCTTTAATCAAAATGTGCAATCATTTAATTTTCAGTTAAGGAGAAGAAATATTCTGCTTGACTGTCCACAGAAATACTTCATTGGTTTTATCTTGTATCTCCATCTCTGCCTGGCATTGCTCTTGATTAAAGGATGGATTTATAAACTACAAATGAAATGGTTAAGCAGAGCAGACAGTTACACTTTGAATTTTATTTAAGTCAAGAACCTTTCAGGTTATGCACTTAAGTCTCTTCCCTCTTTACAACGTTCACTGCTTTTAGGGAATCTTTGATTTTGTGTCCTTGTCACCAAATTTAAGAAATGGCAGCAGTGAGGAAGGCCCTAGATAGATCAGACTCAACCACATTTTTTTGCCTGTAGGATTTCTGTCTGTGTCTTTGAAAAACAAATTGCAACCAGAAGCTGCCAGGGCTCAAGTTAAGAAGAGCAAGTCCTATTTCTTTTTGAAGTGTTCTCCTTGGAAGTTCTCATTCAAACTAATGATTTTAAATTTTACTGTTTTTTACAGCTGTGTGGAAAGGAATTTAACAGAATGCACAACTTAATGGGCCACATGCACTTGCACTCGGACAGTAAGCCTTTCAAGTGCCTGTACTGTCCCAGCAAATTCACCTTGAAAGGGAATCTAACCAGGCACATGAAAGTCAAACATGGGGTCATGGAAAGAGGATTTCATTCTCAAGGTAATATCTTTCAGCAAAGTTATTCTCTGAGAGATTTGAAGATGCATGTCTGTAAACCCAAATGGGCTTTGTACTACAGATATGTGATTTGGTACCATAGATCCGATGCTACTGGAAGAGATTGAAACCCATAAACTTGGGAGATTGTTATTAACTATATATATTACATCAGTGCTACAGGTCAGAGATCTCCAAGGTAGTGACTCTTGTCTGAACGACCTTTCACATCAGAAACCTGATGAAACAGTGCTACAGACCAAGGTGGAGGAGTAGGTGGAGACAAAATGAGACAGTACTTGTGTGCTAAAAGGAAATAATTTTAGCACACTAAGTTACTGTTGTCAAGTTTTAGGGAGAATATGGTTAGCGGTATGAAAGCAGAGGATTTATCAAGCCTTACAAAACGTTCTTGTACTGAAGGTCAGGGCTCCCTACCCACCGCTGTGAGAAGGTGTAATATCTACAGCACTACAGTTTCTCCCCACGTGTGGGTACCCAAGACACAAATGGGAGAACCTGGAGAAGGCTCAGCCTTAGTGAAGCTGTGGCACAGAGAGTTGGCCAAAGGAGTGATTAGATAGCATGATCTTCCTTCTTGAGGGTGTAGTTCCATGATTTTTGAATAAATGTTACAGTTTCAAGGAGCTTGATTCCCAGAGCACCTGACAGACCACAGCCTAGAAGCAATGGATAGGTAGGCATTTTTCCCTAACACATCTAGTTAGGAGTTTATACATTTTCTCTCATGTTTGAGGTACACCATAAATCATAAATTCATTCAAAGCTGACAGAAGCAAAAAATCTAGACAATTTCATGGGTCTTGCTTACCGCTTGTTAAAATCCAGTCTGGAATAGAAATAGAAGCCTGAATCGCTCTATGTCCAGGGGTCTTGGTTATTCTATACCAGATTGACATAGCTGACCTTAAGCTAAGGCCATAGGTTCAAGACCCAGTTTACAGGCTGCCCAGGGCAGCAGTGGAACCACCACCCCTGGAGGTGTTAAAAAAAATAGGTGGATGTGGCACTTCAGGACATGGTCTAGTGGTCAAGGAAGTCTTGGATAGAAGATTGGACTTGATGGTCTTGGAGGTCTTTTCCAGCCTTAACGAGTCTGTGATGCTGTGATTCTATGATTTACAAAGAAGCATGTAAACAGCAGGAGACATCCTTCCCTCATCTCAAAATCTATTGATTTTTCAATATCCAGGGTACCTGCAAAGCATTTGCTATGTGTTACCCACAACATACACTTCTTTAATTCAGCCTCATGCGTGCATACATGCCAAGGCTACCTAAAGAATTGAGGAAATTAGGGAGGATTGTTTTGAGTTTAAGTATCCAAGATATTTTTCTTGTTGTTGCTGTTGTTAAGATTTTCTGGATAAATAATTCTTTCATGGGTAAGATTTCTTGGTGTTCCTCAAATTCAAGCTTTAGGACAGCATATCATGTATGCAAACCACATACTGTAATGACATTTAGCATAAAATTTACAAAGATCCTGACAGATAATGAAATAAATGGTGCTTTTTCTTTTTCCCCTGTAAATCTCCTAAAGCACCCTCCTAGTTAAGCAATTACTTGTGATTGAAGACAGCCTAACAGATTTTCAGTATACAGAGATTCTTGGCCTTTGAGCCTTACCAGATGAAAGACAATTTGTAAAGGCTGCCACCTGCTCATGAACCATTTTAACAAATACAACTATTGCAAAGTAGCAGCTGTGTCTAGTGAGGCTGCATAGATCCTGCAGAAACTGGATTCACTTACTGAGGGGGGAAAAAGACCAAATCAAATCAAAATAAACTAAGTAAAATAATGTTATTTGTACGTATTTGCTATTGGGTTAAATCCTCGCCCCAATACTGTCAGTACACTTTCCATTAAGATTCACCATATCCACAGTGTCTGAATCTTCTTTGGTGCATCCCAATGCCCAAAGCATATCTGAGTCCACAGAGGTGTCCTGAGTAAATGTCTGGATTTCCAGCAAGAGAGGAGACACTGACAAATACTAAGACAAATCAGACCCAGTACTACACTCAGACTTACACGTGCACTGCTCAAAATTATAATTTGTTTAAAACAATTTCCTCAAGTTGAAGCACTATCTAGGGCATAGAGCTTTTCAGTGGCATTAGTGGCTTCTCAGTAGATGAAAGAGGTAAAAATTAAGGCAAGTTGAGGTTCTAGACTGCTGAGATTTCATTGTCTTTTTGTTTTTAAAGTAGTAACTTTGAACCAGAGTGTCCATAGAACAAACACATTAACATGTTTTTAATCTCTTCCACTCTGGAAAGAAAATATACAAAACCTGGGACTTTGATTAAAGTTTTCATTAAAAAAAAAATTAAATAGAAAGGAGGAAGCGGGTAGGTTACCGGGCAAAAATAGTTTACAAGAGGCCAGGCCACTTTTATTCCTAGGTTCCTCATCAAGTATCTGGCACGTATAGCACAATGCTTTGTGTGTCTTGACCTGGCTGTGAAGTGTATACAAAAGCACTTCTT
Organism: Baryphthengus martii; assembly: GCA_013396935.1. Lineage (NCBI taxonomy): Eukaryota > Metazoa > Chordata > Aves > Coraciiformes > Momotidae > Baryphthengus > Baryphthengus martii. The sequence continues at coordinate 25,204 of VWZK01010065.1, read as the reverse complement.
TTAACAGCATCTCAAAGGGCATGTCATGAGATGTAAACAGTAAAGTGCTTGGATATAGCTGGGTGGAAGACAAAGGTAAAGTATGAAATAGAAGACTACCTCATGTTTTGTTTTTTAACCATGTATCACGTAGTAAAATTTCCTATACATAAATTATTCCTTTTCTCCTCCCCTCAAACCACTACAAGGTTTTGGAAGAGGAAGAATTTCTCTGTCCCAGACAAATGTCTTGAGAAACTTGGAACAGGAAGAGCCCTTTGATCTTTCCCAGAAAAGCCAAGCGAAGGGAATCTCATTTCATTCAGATGGTGAGAGTGCCAAGGGAAGCTCATGTCAGGAAGAAGAGGAAGACAACTGCTGTGAGGCAGAGCAGTACAGCCCTTCCATGTACCATGACGATGGCAACAAGCTGTATATGGCTCAAGATCTGTCTGGCAAACCTGAGTGTCTGATGAAGGACTTCAGAGAGTCCTACTGCAATGAGAAGGAAGAAGTGCTAAGTGAGACAGGAGTGCAGAAGAGAACAAGAAATTCTGACAAACAGGAGAGTCAAGGAGAGAGAGACCTGGAAAACAACAAAGAACACCTCAGCTATAGATCCTTTGAAAAGACCAGACCTGGCCACTCTCTCTCTGATTACCTGTATTTCAAGCACAGGAACAAGAGTTTGAAGGAATTGCTGGAAAGAAAAATGGAAAAACAAACAATGCTTATAGGCATTTAAAACAGACATTTAAAAACAGTTGGAAAATGGGGATCAGATAGCTTTTAACAAAGCTAGAAGTTTACCAAAGCCTACAAGTTTGTAGTAGTCTTTAGAAATAGGTAGGCTTAACTAATAAAATAATTTAAGGTAAAATGTGTACATTAAAAGAATGAAGCAGTCCAGTCCAAGGTCACCAAGAAATACAACAGATATTGAACAGTAACATTTTTATACTTATCCATTTGTGATGTAGAAGCAGACAGCGGGGTGGGTACAAAAGTTTATTTTCCTTTTTACGGGGTGTTAGAGACTTAGACGTAATTTCCTAGTTATCAAGAAGCAACATACTTTAGTGTTTGGTTTATTATCTGACTAAATATATATGAACAGTTCTAAACATACATCTCAAAAAAAAATCTGAAAATACTAAATATTTCATAGTATAAGCAACAGTACTATTAAATATGGTGTGCATGAAAGTGCTGTCATTCTCAGAACTAGCACAGTCCAAATACTTTCATTTACAGAAGTGGCTGTTAGTTCAACCACTTACAATGAGAAATGGGAAACAAATTAAGAAGAAATACTAACGTCTTGTGAGCTAGTGAAGGGCAGATCTGGAAGGCTTTGAAAGGACTGCAATTTATTACGGTCACAGAAGCTTTTCCTCTGACATGAGGGATGTTTGTTCTTTGCTATGTTTCAGTCAGTATGGGAGTATTCAGCAATTCTTCAAGTGAAATAGCATGGACTGTGTTGACATTTTGCTGTACTGTCTGCTCAGACCAAAACATCTAATGAGTAGCAGCTGCATGTAGCATTTTCAAGCCTTGCTATTTATTACACATAAAGCAATACATGTAATTTCATTGATAAAATGATGCAGTTTTGCCATTTATCTCTTCAGTCTATCTTGGCTAGCAAGGATGATTTTAAAATACGCAGATCTGATCAGATTTTATTTTAGAAGGTATGGAAAAAAAAAAAGAGCCCTTACAGAGCACGCAGAACATCACAGAAGAAAACGTTTTTTGCATTTCCCCTTAAGAGAGTCAGAAATTTTCCCTTGTCAACATGACTTGACCACTAAGCTTCTGGACTTTCAGAAGAATTCCACTCAACACCATTTTTACTGAGTCATTCCCAAATTTTCATACTCCAATTCCCATAAGATTATATGCTTGTAAAAAAAAGATACTAAAGGCATGTTCCATTAAGTACATCCTATTAATTACATGAGTAGTTTGACCAGCGCCTTGATTCCTGCGTCTTCAAGACAGATGACAAATAGCCTCGCACCATTCTTTTGCTTATAAGGAACTAAGGTTTTAATATAATTTAATTAGTCCTATGTCATTCTGACATCCCAGCTCAAAAGGTTAAAATCCATATACATGGTACATCTTTTTCCAAATGTTACTGCCTTCTTCACTTTCCTGCCAAGTTCTTGATTTGAAGTACCTTGCTATCATGCTCAGTATACAAGTTATAATTCAATATAGTAATATACTTATGGCTTGATCAGGATGGAGTCATGTAGTCACAGGTCTTTGCCATTATAAGAATCCACTCACAGAACTCAAGATTCTCACACTTACCAGTTAATCAGTGTTCACAGGGCAGTAGCCATGATTCATCATATGAAATGGGATTTGTGTAGTCTGAGGCTGCAGAAGGTAGTTCCATTATTCAGGGATCGAACATGGTATAATAAAGATTCTGAATGAAGAGCAGAGAAAGCTGTTGATAAAAGAAGCTGTAACATATGGGTGACTCTTCTAAATGTAATTAACCCTACAGCTGATATACATACTTTTTTAAAATAAAAAGGGTATACCAAATTGGAGTGGAATGTAAGAGGAATGTAGAATTAATGGTATCTTTCAAAAAGAGGTGTATTTCAGAGATATGTAGACATGTTTTTTACAGTGAAGTATTTTATTATTATATATATCCAGCTTCCTTGTTTCTACTGAAAGGCAACTCCTCTTGAAACAGGACCCATTTTTATCTCCAGGAAGACTTTGTGATCAAGGAGAAGAATCAGAAAATTTTCAGAGTAATGCGTGTAACTTCAGTCTTAGACTAGAGGAGAAACAATCAGGTAGAAATTCAGAATCGTCTGGGAGGTTGTCTCTTAGGAAAAGCAACAAGCCCTTTCGTTACCTTCTTGGAAGCATCTTGTCTCTGCCAGAAAAAAAGTTCCTATTTGAGAATGTGCACAGCCAAGAGCCAGGAGTCACTGACTCCTAGAAATGTCTTTCTCAAGGTTGTGTAGTTTCTAGCTGTGCACAATTCAAGATCTGTCCAAGCCACCCGTGCAGCCATATCAGCTTCTATGATAACTGTCCTGCTCTGGAGCCCTCATCAAAATAAGTATGCAGATCTGATGGAGTGGGTCCTGAGGAGGGCCACCAAGATGATCAGAGGGCTGGAGCACCTTTCCTGCAAAGACAGGCTGAGAGAGTTGGGGTTGTTCGTTCTGGAGAAGAGAAGGCTCTGGGGAGACTTTATAGCCACCTTCCAATACCCAAAGGGGGCCTACAAGAAAGTTGGAGAGGCTGTTTACAAGGGCATGTAGCAGTAGGATGAGAGACAATGGCTTTAATCTACAGAAGGGTAGATTTAGATTGGACATTAGGAAGAACTTCTTTGCTATAAGTGTGGTGGAACACCAGAAAAAGTTGCCCTGGGAAGTCATGGATGCACCATCACTGGATGTGTTCAACATCAGATTGAATGCAGCTTTGAGCAATCTGATCTAGTTGAAGATACCTCTGCTTACTGGAGTGCGGCTAGTTTAGATTAACCTTAAAGGTCCCATCTAAACCAAACCATTCTATGATTCTACAATTCTGTGATACGAGGAATCAGCAAGGAATAAGGAACCTGGTTGCAATTTCTAGAATGGTGGTCATGCAGATAAGTTGAACTTAGCAAGACCCTTCACTGCTGTTTTGGGCAAAGCAGAAAGGCATGCAGCTCTTCCAGATAATCCTTGTAAAGAAAGAGGCAAATGATTACATATCAACAGCACTATAGGTAAGCGGAGCAAAAGAGACATTTTCAGCAGACCTCAGCTCCCAGCAGGTAACATTTTAGCCAAAAAATTGTATCTGCTGAAAGCACACAGTTCATAGTTTCCATACAGACCTTGTAAGGGAAAGTGTCACACACATCCTTAGGAAAGGAAATCACTGCAAACAGTTCATGGTTACCAGAATGTTTAACCCAGACACTTTCAACAACATTGTCATTGCAGCCAATTGGTTAGTTTCTACAATCCCACTTCTCATTGGAGCAAATGAAACTGCCAATCATACACAGAGAGGTGGAGAGGAGTACAGGTCCCCAGAATGACAATACTATTTGGGAATAATTTGTGATGTGAATCCCTTTTCTTTCATTCTCCCTAGAAAGTGGAGAACATTCCATTACAATGAGACCTTGAGACTGTGCCCAGTCACATAGTCACACTAAGCTAATTCACAAACATCCAACGCTAATTCATGTCAGAATAATAAAGAAGTCATGTAAAACCATAAGTCATAAGCCAGAGGAACTGCAAACAAAACTACTAGTGAGATAAGGAAACACTGCCAAATGTCCCAAGCAAAGAGATTTGGAGATGATAGTCTTCCCTATCGCAGAAGAAAATGCAGCTGGGTCTATGGCACTTGTTACACAGAGGCACCAAGAGAAAAAAATTAAAAGTGAAGTAACAGCCTTCGTTTCACAGCACCTTGATGTTCAAAAGTAAGTTATTTACATTGGCAGTGTTTTGTGAACAGACAATAACAACCTTTGCTTTTTAATAGCCTTGAAAATGCTTTATAGTAATTTGCTCTCATAGTGAAGTTGTTTCCTCTCTCTAATTTTTGATAGATTAGTTTCCTTGTTTTGCTTTGAATAGAGGCTCAAAAGTACTGTAGAGGCATTGCTTGTGTCCTGGTCCTTGGTGGACACATTCTCTTTTTTTTCCTCCTTCCTAATTTAAGCCTACCTACCTTCTTGCTATGTTGTGGAAAAAAAGAAAGATATTTATCTGATTCTCTCTGCTATTTTTGTTTTCATCTTGTAGTAACACATGAAACTAAAGCCCTGTTTCCATCACCTTTATATTAAATCACATCCATAACCATTTCCCTACATTATTATATGGAGCCTAACTTCACTCTCTTGGAGAACATCAGAGCAAACAAGACTGGCCGCAAACTCATACATCTGAGATGCTTTCCGAACTCATACAAACTGAGGTTCCTCAAGAATCCGTGCTGAGGAAAGGTAAATTGGCCACACTATAATGAGGAAGTGAAGGCATATGGTGTGTTAGATTAGGGGCTTTTCTGCTGTTAAGGGCAGCAGGGAGAATTCTGCAAAACACTATACAGAAGAGATTAGGTGGATGAAAAGTCAAAAGTTGGGTTAGTAAAATCTGAACGTGAAGAAATACAATGTATTTAACGAGAAAGTGAAGATGTAGGTAACCCTGGAACAAGATGGTTTGAAACTGGCCAACAGGACTCAGCCATCTCTTTGTGAATCTGAATTCTCCAAGCTGCTGGGCAACCTCCAGTCGGTGAAGGCAGAAAAAAAGGGTGCTCTCTTTTCATCACATCAAAGGAAAAAACACTTGATGATAATATTATAATAGAATATTATTCTGTGCTATATCCTATAAAATAAATTACTAGAAAGACCAAGTAATGCTACTGCACCTACTTTTTTACAACTCTGCGTTTGTCTACTAGTAATTCTCCAGTTTCTTTCTTCATATGGTGCTGCTGGACTCTACCATTATGAGCGTACAGTTAAGAAGTAATATGAGTACTATATTTATTATTCGAAGAAGTTTTTCATAAGTATTAACAGTTTTGAAAATAAGTTCATGTCTGCTTAGTTGAACAAGATGTAACAGAGCTAATATTTTGTACTCCTAACAGATTTCACAAATAATGTGGTATATATTTATTTCACATAAAACACCGGGTTCCTGTTTAAAGACCAAACTCAAAAAATGGACCAACTATCTGTGAATATTTAGTTTCTGGCTTTCTGTCTTAATAGTAAAAACATGTGTGATGTATTGTATTAATTTAAGCAAATAAATATGTACTGGAGAAGCTGCTGTTCATTGTATTGAAATGGATCTAAAGTTCTTGGCACTCTAGCTATTTTATTTACTGAATGCATGAGGCTGTTCTGCCAAGGTCATGCTTCATTCATCACCACTGAAGAATGGTTCTTGTAAAGGGAAGCCTAAATTAACGAAGAGCTGCCAGGTCTCCTGAGGTAGACAGGTCAGTATTATTATAGATTGCAGGGAGGACATAAAGAATGTTCTGTAATGATTATGATATTTGATAACTTGGCCTCAGACTAGGTAAAAAAGAAAGATGTAAGCCTTAGCTCAAAGGTGTTTCAAATGAGAGGAAGAATGAACGAGATGTAATAAGATTGAAATTAAGGAAGTAGGAATACTTTTACAGATTAAGGAATAAGCAGAAGACTGAATTCAGAGGGGTGAAGTTTCTTTTTCTAATGGAAAGCACCAATATTAAGTGAGCAGTAAAATCCTGAATTTGTTTGTTTTAATGAGATCCTGATGGAAATGGCATCATCAGGCTTCATGGAGAACATTTGAAGCTGTTTTTGAGCACAGAAAGAAAGCAACTGGAATGTTGACTATAAAATAACTCAATAAAGAAAATAGAGATATTCTGTTTCTAATTCTCAGAGGTATTAAAGAGATATCTTAAGAGCAAGATGGCTTATATAAACACTAGAAATAGATGTAAGGAGCTAAAAGAAACAGAACTAAGCCTTTTTCTTGTGTGGTTTTTTTTTTGTGTTTTTTTTTCTTTTCTCCTTTTTCTTTTTTACTTCCCTCCTCCCCCCTTCTGTTTTGACTGCAGATAACATCCACTATGAAGATATAAGCTACCTCTACATAAGGAGGATATGTTGGGGAGTGAGTTAGCTCATTCCCATTTGACTCAGTATCAGTGAATCTCAAAGCCTCCTCTTTGCTAGTTGCAAAAATATAATTTATGTATGTATGTTTAATCCTTCTCAGAAACCTCCTTTTAATTTTTATTGAAAACTGAGATATGCTCACTTATGTCTTCAAACAGGTAGAAATGAAGTGAAAGAGAAGGAGAGTGTCTCAGATGTTCCCAGCGCACTTTTCTGTGCCTGTAATAAAATGGTGAAATGCCCAGTATATCTATTTTCATGGAGATAGCCAAATTAGTATCAATGATATGATAAAAAGTGGTGAATCATTAAAAGGAAAACCTCCTCTATTTAGATACAAATGATATGGGATATCTCTCAGAAAAGCAAGTCATTGGCAAGATGCAGTGTGTTAAACCTTTAACAGATTAAAATTCTAGTTTAAAAAACAAGGCTGCATAGACAGCCTCTTGCCAAATTTGTCCCATCAATACTCACTGTGGCTTGTGTAGTGTGATACAGATACATGTGTTTACCCACTGACTCATGATGCAAAAATCTAATCTAAAAACATATGCAGGGTGTCAATCATTTCAGAGCTTGTAAGTGATGAAGTACTAAACAGGGATCACTGCTAATGCTGTTCCCAGACATGATATGATGGTGTGTCAGATCACTCAGCATAAATTTCCCTAGTGATCAGCCTGCAGTGAAAGTACAGCTGAGGAAAGAACAGCCACTTTGTGAATAAGCCTTCTGGTGTCCCATCACTCTGTTTACCCTGTCTGAAAATATACTGTATATCTAGTCCAATTGTATAAATGAATTACTTTGGATGGAGCCAGGCACCATTCTTTTTGAGTGAATTACTTCCTGGATTGAAAAATCTCTTGTGTGTGAGCATTTTTGCTCAACAGACCTCTGTCAATTTACATCAGTGGAGAATGTTGGCTTGAGCTTTTGGAGCTGCAATTGTCTGGTTTGCTGTATTTTTTTCAGTACTTAAGTACCCTTACAGTTCTGAATAGAAAATAATTAAAAAATAGATTATGAACAAGACACTATTTAGCCAATGAAAAGACAGGGTGCCGTAAAATGAGACTGATGGAATTGTGTGAAAACAAATGTATTTCTACCCTATACAGAGCTATTATAAAATTAACAGAGGTGGGAACAGTATAAAGATTATAGACAAGATGTCACAGAAATGTGTCTAAAAACTATATCCTTTAGCAAGGTAAGTGGCAGATATAAACCCAGAAAAATATCTATCAATACAGAGTTATCTCTTGCTGGGGAATTCTGCAAGCTGCTGAACTCTTTACAGACCTTACCATTTTCTACCACAAGCTATAGGACTTTCCTAGAAACACTAACTCTTGATCTTTTTTTTCGTTGTTTCATATACTAAGGTGACTTCTTAAAAAATCGGTATATAAAACACTTATACAAGAGAAGGCATCAACTTTCCAGCCAGCCACATAAATATAATGAAAACTGACAACAATGGTGAAGTCTTGCTGTGAAGAAAACTACACTAAAATTGAAACAGGATTGTGCCTAGTACAATCTGTCTTGGGAGCCCATGAGAGCAGCACCAAAACCAGACAGGTCCAAGATAAGATAGAGCAGATAAATGCACATGCAAACTGTGTCTGGGAACTTAGAAAGAAATGTGGCCTTACTTAAGGAAGACTCTGAGACCACTGCTGCAGAGCCATTTCCATCCTTTTCTTATGAAATGCTTGAAAGAATAAAAGAATATCCCAGCATGACAGACGAACAAACAGAATGACAGACACAGGTGCACTTAGTATCTTTTCCAAGAGCCAGCACCAAAAGCACATTAGTACTTGCTTCTAAGCAAGATGCAGATTTAAACATATTTAGGTTAATTTTTTAAAAACTATTTCAGTGGTTTTGGAGTTACAGTTTTCAGATTACAGACAGAGGACGTGAGTAATAGAAGGCAGGCAGGACATACTGATTCCCTTACAGTGGACAAAGATTGTTAATCTCCCTTTTATATTTTTATGCCATGAATTATCAGGCTGGTCAGCCAGACCATATTTATAATGCAGCTTCTTCCATATGTGGGTTCTTTCAAATACACATGTAAAAAAACCCCAACTTTAGATTGTGAGTAACAATAAAATTCTACCAACAATTTTATGAAGGGTGGTCTCATCCCACCAATATCATCCCAAATCATCAGCTTCATAAACCAGCACAGTCAGTAAACCTTCACTTGCTCTTGTGCAAATAGAGATTTTTAAGTGCACAGTTAAAGATCCCTTTGTCAAAAAATAATATGCCATCTTCTCTTTTCTGCAGCTCATGAACCTCAACTACAGTGTTATCAGAAGGAAAGGTAATATCACAAATATTAAACACCTTCCAATATGTATATTAAACATTGTTAAGATTTCTTTCATTTTAGAGCTTCTTTATGATGTTAATACAAAGGAGAGGCCTGGTTGCCAGCCAGTAGAAAGCTATCCTACACTGTTCAAAACTGAAAACCTTCCAAAAAACATTTAATTATGTTGCTTTTCAGTACTTACTCTGCACCTTTTTTGTTATATTGTACTTTCGCATTACTGACCCTCCTGCCACCTTCTGAAGCAGATAGGCAGAAGCATACCTGGAGGCAAAGCTGCCAGAATAGCTGTCTGTTCCTTGTCTTTAACCAACAGCAGTTTGGGCCTGATAGCCAGAAGAGTGGTTGTCTCATCCACCAGCACTGATAATATGAACCTAAGCTGTGTTGGGCACATGCAGGGCACTACAGATCAGTGTAGTCCTCTCTACAGCTGAAAGGGAAGATGGCTTTAGCTGTCTTGCTGAGGCTGACGCCTGATGCTTACACAGTCGGCCCATTAACTGAGGAAGGGATGTACCTAAAACAGGTGCCACTAGACCTTTCAACTTTGAATGCCTGACTAGCTGCCAGTTGGCTGTTTACAACAGAAGATAAAGCAAGGTTTCTGACAGCCAAACTTCCTTTGCTCTCTCTTCCTCCTTCCATGGCTAAGCAGACTCTGATCTGAAAATGCTCCTGCTCTTGTGTCTGAATAGAGAGCATTATCCTGGTAAAGTGCAAACCTGACCCAGTTTGACTTGGCTGTTCAATTTTAAATGGCATACGGCCAACTTGCTACCAGTTGGGTTATTCATGCTGCAATAGGAAGCAATCTTCCTGACATGCAAACTTCCTTCTTCTTCTGCCTGTATGCAGTCAAAGATGCTGAGCTAGATAAAGAAAAATCTGAGCCTGTAAAGCTACGAGTCTTAACCCAAGGCTGTACTTCAGTTTCATGGTGCTAGCCAGCAGTAAAAAATATTACCCACGGCAAATCATCAAAAGACAGAAAGGAGTTCTTGCAATAGAGAATTGTCGTTACAGCTCCTATATCAGTACTTAGCTCATATTCAGTTTTGGAAGTCTTTGGTAAATAAAGAAGGCCATGAGAGGCAGTAATCTAAACTGGAATTCAAGGTACCTCTGCAGAGTTTGATTGCATTCATCTTGCTGTCAAGAATGCTAACCTATTTGCTAACTTACTTGAAAGGACTTCACCATCTGTGAGTTAAACTGGTTATATAAGATCACTTTCTTCCTCTCCCTTTCTGACCTCATGGAAACTCTTTAAAAAGCAGCCTACATCAGCCTGCAATAAGTTTTGTTAGTCTGGTCACTTGAGCTGATGCACGGTATTCTTCCTGGAGGACAGCAAGTTAGAATAACTGTCTGTCCCATGTAGGAACATCAAGGCACTAATACAAGCCATATGTTTGCACAAGGCTCCCTTTAGCTCCTTATCTGAAGGGGAGGAAGAGGTTTGCAATAGATGGAGGAAAGACATGAGGAGCCTATACTTTAGTTTCCAACTGAAACAAAGATGTTTGGGTACCACTCATATCCTCATAATTTTCACTCATTCACACTGTTCATTACACCATTGTATCACAGGTGTAGCTGTGGAACTGGTTTATGCTCCAATCCTGAAAGCAAGGTGGCAGACATTGGAGACCTACCACACTGTTTGGTTGAGTCACTGGAAATCAAAGGCGGTGATAAGAAAACAGTTAGGAAAACTTAACTGATTGGAAGTTAATACCCAATTGTAGTTGCTGTGATGTACAATGTATTTGTCTAAACCAGAGAGATAAGAACACAATATGCATAAAACTCCCCTCTGAGCTGCTTCATCATTGTGATCATGGTATTTTTGAGTCAGTTCCCCATGAACATCTTCCAACCTTTGCTGATCATTTTCACTAGTTTCACAGAAAACTAAGAGGTGAGCTCAGACAAGGGGTGTTCTCACAAAGCTGTTGGTGCCACAGAGGAGAATGTGGGCTCACATTGGCTGAAAACAGCCCAGACCATCATCCAGAGAGCTTCCTTAGACATTCTCTCATTAAGTTGATAGACAACAGCAAGTTGGAGGGGAGTGCTGACCTGCTTGAGAGTAAGAAGGCTCTACAAAGGGATCTGGACGGGCTGGATTAATGGCCTGAAATCAATTGTGTGAGGTTCAACAAAGCCAAGAGCTAGGTCCTGCGCTTGGGTAACAACAACCCCATGCTCTTGGAAGACTGGCTGGAAAGCTGCCTAGTGAAAAAAGGATCTGGGGGTTTTGGTCGACAGCTGGATGAACACAAGCCAGCAGTGTGCCCAGGCGGCCAAGAAGGCCAATGGTATCCTGGCTGTATCAGAAATAGTGTGGCCAGCAGGAAGGGGAAATGATTGTCCCTTGTACTCAGCACCCGTGAGGCTGCACCTCAAATACTGTGTTCAGTTTTGGGTCCCTCACTATAAGGAGGACACTGAAGTGCTGGAGCATGTCCAAAGAAAGGCAATGAAGCTGGTGAAGGGTCTAGAGAACAAATCTCACAAAGAACGGCTGAGAGAACTGGAGCTGTTCAGCCTGGAGGAGGGCAGACTGAGAGGACACCTTATTACACTTTACACCTACCTGAAAGGAGGCTGTAGAGAGGTGGGGGGTTGGTCTCTTCTCCCTGGTAATGAGTGATAGGACAAGAGAGAATGGCCTTATGCTATGCCAAGGGAGGTTTAGACTGAATATTAGGAAATAAAATTCTTCACAGAAAGGGTTGTCGAACACTGGAATAGGCTGCACAGGGAAGTGGTGGAGTCGCCATCCCTGGAGGTATTTAAAAGATGTATAGATGAGATGCTTAGGGACATGGTTTAGTGGTGGACTTGGCAGTGTTAGGTTAATGGTTGGACTTGATGATCTCAAAGGTCTTTTTGAACCCAAATTATTCTGTGATTCTGTGGGGGGTTTCTCCACATGGTCAGGGAGCAGTGGAGGGAGACTTGTTCTACTATTTACATCAATGCACAGTAAGCAAGGAGAATAACAGGTAATGTTTAGATATGTGAATTGACCATATTTTTTTCTGCCAAAGATCAATTCCCACTTGTAGCTGTGCAAAAGAAGTTGAGTAATAAAGTTAACAAAGGCAGTGGATTTTAGAAAAATAGTAGTATGAACCAAATATTGAGTACCCTAGGTATATAATTCTGCTTTCAGCCAAGACTCTTGATATAAAATAAGTTAAATCAGGAGAGTCTGAGATTTGGGGTGTGTGTTGCTCTCTATTTACAGAGAAAGTACACAGAATTCTGTCTCTTTGAATACAGTAGAGACAAACAACAGGAGGTAGTTTCTTTGTTCAGAAAATCAAATCTGTTTTAAGCCAACATTCTGTCCAAAATTAGAACTTTCTCTCCCTCTTTGGATTTCTTCCAGGGCTGTGCTGCTGGTACTTCCTTGGCTGGCCCTGGCTCTTTTTTGACAGCATTTTTGTTAGATTCACTTAATACTCACATATACGCACCTTTATGATCTAGTCTGAACCCATCATCTGTGTTTGCAAAATGTCCCAGAAAAATAAAGTACGGGCTTTCCTTAGCATATTGCTGGTCTATGACTTGAATATCAGTTTCTTCTGTTTCATTTGTTGCTAAGCAAAAAAGTATTTAATTATTTTCTCAGTGAGGTTATGTGAGAGGTAGCTAGCCACCTATAATGAGGTTTGATATCACCAATATGTCAAATTACGAACCCTAACAGCTACTGGCACCTTCTAGCCTAGAAATGTTGCATTTATTAAAAGAAAACAAGTTAGAATATGAAGGAATTCAACTGTCAGGTTGACAATATGGTCAGAAATAAGAAGGTTAATTAGAATTATATAATGGTGCACATTTAAAATGGAGCATTCTTGCAGCTTTAGATTGTTAGGTGCTAAGGTAATGTGAATTTGACTTGATTAAATTCCCTTTGAATTAAGCTACACAAAAATTCCTAAAAACAGTGGACAAAAAGGAATTCAATGCAGCTTACCTAATCTACTTTAAAATTAATTTGGTTTCAAAGCCCTGAGAGTCACCTTGTGTGTCTAAAACTTAAGTAGTATATCCCTGACTCCTTTCATGACACCCATGAAAGTGAAATATGGCTGGTCAATGTAATATTAATATATACTGACATGCTTGAAGCAGTATGTAATAGGCATTCAGCATTGTTCTGAAAAATAGCTCCAGCTGATGATACACAAAACAGAAGGATATAACAATGTGATCCCTCTGCCAAATTTGCTCTTAGCAGCAGCAGTTGTTAGATGTGACTCATGCACACCACGATTTAGTAAATGCTTTGCTGTTTGGGAGTATGACATATCCCCATCTACTCCAGTTCAGGAATGAAATAGGAGAGTTGACTTAATTCATCAATAGAAAAGTGGCATGAGCAAGCTATCTTGGTCGTTCCAAAAGCGGACTGAAATCCACTTTAATAAGAGTGGTAGTCTGGTGTTTATTTTATTGTTGGTGTCACTGAAAAGTAATTTGACTCATTGCCTTAGAAAAACGCTTTCTGATCTCCAGATTTTGTAAGATCCCCTTTTAGCAAACGGAGGGCAGTAATTATTACAGTCTCCAAATCTGCTTTCCCTGTTCATGTCAATCACAACCACAGAAAACAAAGACATTTAATGTTTCTTTCTCTGCTCACTAAACAAGAAGGCTAGCTTCCTAGTAAGCAGTCAACTTACCTGGATAAAGGTAAGTAGCATATATATCAGCTTCTTCTCCCCAGAATTTTTCAATGCAAGTCATATCTAAATCACAGGTTACACCAGACAAATGAAGGGCTAGTGATAGCAACAAAAATAACCTAGCACGTCCTCAGGAACATTTACAAAAGCAACTTACATTACTTATGTAATATTGGCTAATATCATCAAAAAACAATTTAATCAATTTTTTTTTAGAACAGATTCCAAAATGCAATCTGAATCTTTTCTGAATTAAAACCCTCTCTGACTGCAGAAATTTTCACTGAAATCAGTACCGTTTTGTAGGACTGAAATAGATTTATTTGAAGCAGCTTTTTCTGATAGAAGTTCCTTAGAAAGTGTTTCTCAACTGTAGTGACTTCTGACCTTATAAAAACTTCAACTGTTCTCCAAAACTTGAAAAGCCGTGATGGTTACATGTGCAGTACTCTGTCGCTTTGACTTTTCCCCTTCCTTTAAAATGTAAACCCATGATAGATCCATCTATTTGTTTATCTTTCACCGTACAGAGTCATGCACATTTCTTGTCCTATACAAATGATTAATAATGTCATGACTTTTTAGCCACTGACTATGAAGAAACATTTTGCTTCTTACCCTCTGCTTCATAATTTGAAGTCTCCCACCCCCATCCATGACACACAGGTCTGTCATTCTCTTTCACTGTCATTTCCTTCTATTTTATCTAAGTGTTTCAGAGTTTTCCCCAGGAAATTCTTTTCTATTCATTTTTAGTGTTTTTAAGGGAGCAAACAAGATGAAAGCTCAAGGAAAAAAAAATGTTGTCTTTCTTGAGATTGTAAATATAGTTGATGTTTCCCTTTTTGTAGTTACGTGGGATGCAATCTGAAAACTGTTAAGGTAAATAGCAGTTATCGAAGCCTTCATTTTACAGCAGAGCAGACATTGTTGAAACTGAGTATCTTTCTAAATCAGTTAAAAGCAACACAAAGTCAGAGCAATGGATGAAGACATTTCAGTAGGTATCGAAGGTCTAATTGCTCCTCTCCACAGCAAGAAATGTTAAATGTTTAACTATTTATTGGTTCTTATTACTGGTTTTAAACCCAGGAATATGACTTGATTGCCTTCTTACAGTGAATTTGATTGCCTTCTTAATGGCGTAAACCAGGAATAACTCATTTGAAGTGAGGTTGTTCTCATGTGGGTGGTTGCTACTCAGAGTGTGGTAAAGTAGATGAGAGTAGGTTCCTTTACTTTAACTACTTTACTGCAATAGGTACCATGCAGAAGATGAAATGTCTCTCCACAATTTTTATTGGCACCAAGAGCCACTATGCAAAAAATTTGCTGAACATTGATTGTCTTCCAAAATCCCCATCTGATAGAGTAACTGAATAGCACAACATTGAGAAAAACAAAACGATAATCCTGGCGTGATCAGAAATTCCTTCATCTTCAGTCAGGTCTTATTAAAATATGATAATTAATCTAATAAACAGGAAAACTTGAGAAAAGAGAATTCCCCTTGTTGCCGTGGAAATTACAACTTCTCTGGCTGACAAAGGAAAATAGATCTGTTGTATTAATAACTTCAGCAACTGAAGAGGACACAAAATTTATAGAATTGGAGAATCACAGGATAACAGAAGTTGGAGGGGACCTCTGGAGGTCATCTAGTCCAATTTCTTGTTCAAAATGGGTCCAACTAGATTAGATGGTTCAGGACATTGACCAGTCTCTCAGGGAAATCTCTTCCAGTGCAATGGAAATTTTCAGGTGAAAATGGCTTCTTATACCCATGTTCTGATTTGTGCCTGTTGCCTCCAGTCCTGTCACTGTACTTTTCCAGGAGGAATCTAGCGCTGGCTTCTCTATATCTTCCCATGAGGCACTTGCAGGTAACATTTAAATACTCTCTGTAAAGTTAATTTCCAGCTACTCATCCCACTCTCTGTAGTACTGCAGGATGTTATTCTCTATCAAGACTTTGAACTTGTCTTTGTTAAACTTTCTGAGGCTCTTGGCGCCCTATTTTTCTAGCCTGTTGAGAATTTCAGGTTCTTCTTAGCATGTATGCCAGCATATCTATCATCTGCTGGCTTGTTATCATTAATGGGTAGGTTTGTTGAGGGTAAACTTCCTACCATCCATGCCATTAACAGAGATGTTAAACAATATGAGTCCCAGTATCTGTCCCTGAGGCACACAGTGAGTTACCAGCCAACAGCTAGACTTTGTATTCATGGTGACACAATCCGCCAAGCCCAAAGATCCTGCCAATTTTTCACTTACTTTACCATATGCATATCCAATCCTTAGCTCACCATTCTAGGTACTAGGATACTGTTGGAGAACATGTCAAAAGCCTTGCAAAGTGCAATGCAGTCATCCCATCACAGGAGTCGATTTAGTGGCTCTGACCTTTTGCTGCTAAAGATCAGTATTGATTTAATGATTTTTACCTGCTTCTTTTCAGTCAATAGCTTTGACCCTGTTGTTTATACTCAGTTAAAGCTTCTGGTTTCTCTTGTCCCACTGATCTGGTGCTATTTGAAAACAAAGTTCATATCAAACGAGTGAAAAAAGGAACAGCAGCCCATGAAAGGAGACCTGCTCTCTCTCTGCTCCAGCTAGGTGGTATGACACAGTCACATTTGAAACAAATTTTTCAGACAGAATGTTATTTTACTCTAATGGCCAGGACTCCTAGCTGGCTGAAGCCTCTGGAAAACAGTATGTGCTTTCATCTTCTGAAAAATAAATAATATTATGTATTATGCTTGCAGAGTCAGGGTATGTGGTAGAAGATGTAGTTTATTCATTACTGGTAGACAACACTTTGCAAAGACACCATTCAGGAAATGAGTCTTTAATTTCAGCTGAAATATAATGAACTTCAACCACAAAGAAAATCTTCATCAATTTCAAGGAATTCCGTGATCTGTGTACACTTTGTAAAGTGCCCCAAATGACTCTAATAACAAAATGTCTGCTTGCAAGATGCTACTAAAACTTTTGTTGAAATTATTCAAATGAACATTTCAATTATTTGAATACTCTGCATAAGTTATTACTACAAAACACATAGAGCAGTGTGGATAGTCCATTTTTTTCCTTCCAACTTTTTTATATTGAATGAGAGCCACACGGACTTACAAATGTTAACAATAATTGTCCAATGTTAGGGGGATCAAATAAAATAGTTGCTTAAAATTTCTGATTTGTCAGAACTCAGAGCTATTTACCCTGTCTCCAACATCCATGTGACCTCATAAACGCCTGACAAGTTTTAACAAATCCCTATTGCGTTCTTTCTCAGGATATTGTAGTTACTTCCTTGTACCGTGCAGTAAAAGCATTAGAATAGCAGCTCATGTATCATTATCCTTGCATGACATCAGTCCTTGCAAATATCTTCTTAGAACCTGTCTAAGTGGTTCCCATTTGAATTTGTGTAAACATTTTCTGCTATTGAACTAGAAGTCACTTAATTTTGCACCTGTCCCTTCCTCAGTTTAAATAATGCACACATATTTCTCCTTCCTGCAATTGTTCTCCCATATAGGAAAAGTAAGAAGATTCAGAGTGTGCAACTTGTAAAGGAAATTACATTAATGTATATTGGAAAAGCACATTAATAATAAATGAGTTAGCAAGCGCCCACGTTTGCTATAGAAAAAATTCAACCCTCATTGTGAAAGGCATTTTTTTAGTAAATTACAAGTATCCTTCTTTACATGTAGTCTACACCTAACTTCTGTTTCAGCAATCGGTATGGGCTGTTGGTTTTGGTTGTTTTTTTTCCAGCACTGACAAAATCCATGAAGAATAAGGCAAATGTGTTATACATTCTGTTTATTCATATGATTAACCATGAGGGATTATATATCACATGGATGAGATGAGGTTTAAGTCAGTAAAGGTAGAGCCATGGGGGATTCAAAGGAGAGGATCTCTAGATGCAGAAGAACATTTTGAGCAACTTAATTGAAATGTAGCACTTATCAAGCTTAAGTGGCTGACATAATGAATTGCAGTCTCAGAACAAAGAGATCTTGATAAATTTGAGGACTGGAATAAAAGGTTGCTCATAAATTCCAGTAAAGAAGAGTGAAGAAGCTCAAGCTTCTTCAAACCTGGCTGATGTGCTGGGCTACTTTAGGAGGACTATTGGCAGTAG
Source organism: Baryphthengus martii (assembly GCA_013396935.1). Classification (NCBI taxonomy): domain Eukaryota; kingdom Metazoa; phylum Chordata; class Aves; order Coraciiformes; family Momotidae; genus Baryphthengus; species Baryphthengus martii. The sequence continues at coordinate 7,286 of VWZK01010065.1, read as the reverse complement.
GTCATGGAGATTTATTCACAATAATCTTCACTAAATTTTGTAATAGACAAACAGCTAACAGCATGCCTGGAAGCTAGGAAAAATAAAATAAAAAGAAAAAAAAAAGAGAAAATGCAAAATTTGGTTGCGTAATCAGGATTACTTAAAGTCTTTTTCATAATATAATGACAAAATTCAAGATCTGCTGTTGTGGGAACAAGTAGAAATAGTCAATACGTCTTGGTGTCTATTTGCCTCTTAATTAGACAAAGATGACTATGTTGCATAGCTACTTATTTTCAGGGAAAATAACCTCCCTCTGATCACATGGAAAAGTTTCAAAAGATTCAAAAACTTTATTTTCAAAGTATTGACAGAAAGTAGTTGGAATAGTTCAGCTTTTTGTTGTGGTATCTAAATCATCTCTAGTTGCCACTGTAGAAAATGCATGAGAGGACACAAATACCTGTCTAGACAAATTGCAAATCCCACACAACACCATTCTTCATGACAGAACATCTTAAATATATTGGAAAAATGTTTTAATACCATGATGTACTCAGAGAGAGCATAAAAAGCATCATTCAGTTATAAAATTTTCGTAGCTACAATGTTATATGAAGGTCTATTTTCAGTCCTGCTGCAAAGACAAGGTACAAGAACAGGTAACTGACTTTCTGATTTTGCGCTTAGTGTTGTTCAGGTTCAGTTGTGTTCACTGCAATGTGTTGCTGCAGCATGTGGGCATTTTTCAGACACTTTGAAAGCTTTTCTAAATATAGTGATGCTCAGGTAATACTAGATTTCTGGCTACTGAGAGCCATGTATTCCGAACTTGGGGCACCAATATAAAACACTGTAACACATAATCAGAATAGAAAAGTCCATCATGTTTAGTAATTACGATGGAATTTTTATTTTTTTAAATTCAGTAATTTGGTAATGTGCGTATTTTTAGTCAAGAGTAGAAAATATCACCACAAAATTCTTCTAATTGTTCTTTTATGTGTAGAGGTGATGAAGGTCACTATGACTTCTGGGGCTTCTTTAAAACCATATATAAATAGCTTCAGCATTATTCTGTGTTTCCATTACTCTTTGAAACCATTCCAAAGATGCAATCACTTTGATAGAATAATGGTTTGTGAAGTTCTTGAGAGTTAGCATCTCATGCTGAAAATGATAGAGGGCATAATTTTACTGTGTCAATGTCACAGTAAGACAAATTCTAATTCTGTGAACAAAATCTTTTACACAACAAGGCGTTTCCTCAATGTGATCTCTGCTGATAGCTGAAACTAGGGTCACAGTCAAATGAAGTCGCAAAATCAGTGGTGGAGTTAAAGCAGAACATCTTTTAAGTACATGCAAGTTCGGCACAGCCAGTAGGTACCTATTCTACATAAGAATACCAGCAAGAGCAGTACAGAATTTAGCGGGTATGGAATATGAATCAGAAGTCATATTTACTTGCAAAGAATCTGTAAGAGAAATTTTGTCTTACAGATGTTGAACAATGAGCAGAACTATGTTGAACAATGAGCAGAACTATGTTGAAAATACCTAAAATATTACAGGTTTTTAGACATAGGTAAACTGTGCTTGTGGGATCAAGGACTAACTTGCATTTGTTCTCCTAATACATCAGAAATATTAACTATATACTTACTACATCCACAGTATGTAAGGAATTTATTTTATTTGATACACATAACGGAGTCAGTAAATTTTAAGGGAAATATTGACTAGGTGAAATGTTATCTCCTAGTACTAAATTATTTTTTTCTGCAGTATATTAATGGATTACATTTTGTAAAATAGTCAGCATAACCTGCACTTGCTGTCTAGATCCCCTGCTGCAGAAAGTTTCTCCTATGTACATATAATTTGCTTGAACTTGTCACTGTGTATTTGATGTACGGGATTTTGAGATACAGTTATTTTTGAAATGCTTGAACAGCTTGTGCCTTATCTTGCCTTCATTTGCCTTCTGCATTGCTAATTCAGCATGATGATATCTGTATTGCGTGGTCTGATTCCAGACATAAATACCTTGTGACACTGTGAGCTGATCTGATGTTATTTCATCCACCATGCATTAAAGTGCACGAGCAACTATCTTGTCCCATGAAACAGCAAAATACTGTTTTGTGTATCTGCCCAGTTTCTGTCCATGATGCTGAAATTTATATCCTACCACTACAATATACAGTTTACGCATGCAAAAAGTTGTTCTATGCCAGAAGAGCAACATCACATTTATCATCAGGGAAAGGAAGTGCACAAAGCAACAGCTGGCTTTCATTGGAGTATGCAAGCAGAACATTTTCTTTTCTGAGAAAGCCCTTTGGCCTTACACATTTTCAAACATTGTATTCCATGAGTAAAAATAATTGCAGTCTCACTCTAGCTTCACAAACGTGACATAGGTGGGTCCGGATTTGGCAAGACATCTTTGCCACTGTTTTGCTATAGAAGTGATGAATCAAAGTCTCAGTTTATTCCATAAATATAAAGGAACAAAAAACAATAAAGAATGTCTGCAGCTACAGGCAGCATCAGTCGTGAGATGCACAAAGGAAGATCCATCTGTTACAAAGGTAAAGATCTCAGTGGTAATGCTGTTGCACCAGAGAGAGAAAACTATGTGCATAGATGAAGACCAAAACAAAAAGAATGGCTTTCTTTCATGTTGGGGTATACAAAAAGAATCTTGCCAAGGCATAAATCTTACCAAAAAAATGTGGGGTTTGTTCTCTTACACAGAGAAGAAAATACGTTAAATTAGACAAGGCCAAAATCAGCTTTGTGCAATAAATTGCAGATCTATTGTTTTTTTTCTGCACTTCTGGACTGAATTTTCCTCTATTATTCAAAAAGACACTTTCAGAAAATGTCTGATGTTCTTAGTTTTATACCTTCAAGTTTTCCCTTAAGGTCATTTAGGGAAACAGGAAGCATTCTCACTCATTACGTTTCAGTTTATTGTTTAAACAACAGCATTCACAGCATTCTCTGAGCTGCCCCTTTAACCACATTTACAAAGTCTATGGCTTGGGTGCTTGGTGTTGGAACCTAACAGAAAATCCTCTACCAGCAGAAGTAATCAGAGCTAAAGCAAACAGATACACAACAATTTATACCAGTGGAGGTCTGGCTGTATATTTTTTCTGGTCTGTTTTTTCTAGAGTTTCTACAGAAGCCCAAGAGCTTCACATAACTGAATAAAGAACATTGTGATGCTGTAATGTGAAAGTAATTCTATTCCAACATAAGATATGTTTTATGGATACACTCACACATCTTGATTTTTAGGAAGTTTTCCAATTAATTGTGCTGGAATTTATAACCTGTCAAGATTTCATGATCTTTGGATTTACAAGGCATGTAAGAAAATTACCTGATCACATCACCTCCCATCATCCTGCTGCACCTCTATTTCTGGCACAAGGAGAGGCTCTGGATGCAAAATAGATTGGTTAAGAACTCTTACAGTGGGCATGTGACCTGACTGCCAGGAGCTATTAATTCATTTCAAAACTGGAAGTCAACGAGATACCATATAGCTACCAGCCAAAACTGTCAACAACACTTTTATTAAAGGCAGTCTGGGGTGTTTCATTTCTGGGATAACCTACCTTGTACCTGATTTTCTGAGCTGCCAGAGCACAGAAAATCCATCTGACACAGCATATGAAAATCAATCCCTAAATTTCCAGAGATAGTCTCTCTAAAACTGCAGCAAAGATCCAAAGTTTGGCCACAGTACATTCTTTTTTATAAAATATATGCGATAATCCCATCACATAAATAGTACTTCTCAGTCTGTCAGTCTGCCCTGCTAGCAGCTCAGGAATCAGGCTGGTTAATTTATCTCAGGTGGTCTGACGCAAAAGTTTTCAGTTCTCATGTGAGACTTTTATTTATGATGATGACTGTAGCTTACAGAGGATATGTCTCTACTTGTGTTCAGACTCAGAGATGGCAGTCTCTTGTGCCATTCACAGAAAATTTTCTAAGCTATTTCATTGCATAGTGAAACATTCCGTTATTCAACATTACAATAATTTTCTGGTCTTTCTATAGAATGTATTAATCAGAAATATATTGTGCTATTTAATAGGGTATCATGGATGTTAGAACAGCTGGGAAACACTCTCAACATGCCTAAGAACCAGGTGATTTGTTACTACCCTTCCTCATTTCTCTGATTTGCCCTAATTCACATTCAGGAATTGTGACTGCATCCAGGATAGGAAAAGCCCTCTGATGAAGTAAACACCTACTGATGTAGTTTTCTTCTGACACGAAGAAGCAGTTCTCACTTCCTCTTCCCCACCATTCTGTTTTCACAGGCCACCTTTTTGTGATACAAGTTTAGGGAAAGAAATAGTAAGAAATCAAACAGAAGATCAGCACAATACAACTCCCGCTTGCAGCTTCCAGGCTCTCTGCGTAAATGTTCAGGCTAGTGAAATGAGCAGCCCTGCTCAAAACACACTCTGATGTCCTGACTCACTATTTATGACTGACCTTCAATATTTTTAAGACAAACAAGACTCGTTTAAATTATTCCCTGCAGCTAACAGGAAGACTAAGCATTTATGCAAGCAAAACGTTATAATAACATGCACAATATTCTTATTGGCAAATTCAGCACCGTGTTACACCTTTTGCTGAATGATAGGGAATGGACAGGACCAAGCAGAACACAGTGGAGGAAAAAGTCGCATCTGGCTTTATATGTGAGCACAAGTGAGAAAAACACACACGGATGTGCCATCTGACTACTGAAGCTCACTTTGGGAAGAAAACAGCTTGCTCTTTGGACGTACAGATCTGAGCAAGGGAGAAGAGACAGCACAGCAAGTCCTATACTACATCTAAGTCTAATACACAGCATACATATCTATTGCATGTCTCAATCAGAGAGTCATACTGGGGTATTGCTCCTTACTGCTGGTATTTTCTCAGTATGCAAACTCTTTCCATGATCTAGACATCTCGAAGTATGTCATCAGGATATGGCATGAGGACTTTAGACAAATACCTTCAGGAAAAACAACGCTACCACCCACATGCCTAAGACTTTGAGGAGATAAAAGTGTGTAATTATATAAGCAGTCCGCTAAATAACTGACATGGCAAGTACTGACTTGGTTCAGGAAGTTGTATATCTGACTCTAAGAAAAAGACATTTAAAAGAACATTGTAAATATGAAAAGAACATTAACAAAATAAATGAGACTTGGAATTGTATATATTCAATAGCATAGATTCACCTGCAGTGTGACTGATTATATTTAACCAGCAGGTAAGAAATAGACTGCATGCAGAATAAAACAGTACTACAGCAGTGAGATGTTTAAAATCATTTGTAAATGGAAGAAAATTTCTTTGCTCCACTCTCTGGAGGTTAGAGGATATTTTTAGACACTCCTGCTTAGGAAGAAGACAATAAAAGCTATTTACTAGTACAGGTGCTGATTCAGAGGACTTCTCAGCCCACACCTAAAATACTCTACTGAGTCTGGAGCACAGTCATTTTCAGAGCAGGCAGGAACAAGAGCTAACTATAAGCAGATATGGAGCAGGACAATTAACTCAAAACATATGGTGTTTAAACTTAATAGAAAGTGAACAAGCTTGGTTTCACTTGAAGAAAAGGGAACTACACCCGTATGGCTACAATTGCACAGGTAAGGATTTGAACATCCTTTCTCTGAATTAACATTTCAGTGCTGTTCTCTGCTGTTATGTATTGGTGGGTGGAATAAGACAAACTCCAGAAATGTCTTCCAGTGTAAGTTACTCTACAGTTCCATGATTAGTCTGCAAGAAAAAAAAAATCAACCCAAGACACAGATGTCATTAACATAGACTCAGAATTATAGAATGGTTTGGGTTAGATGGGACCTTACAGATCATCCAGTTCCAACCTCTCCTGCCATGGGCAGGGACTCATTCCACTAGACCAGGTTGCTTGAAGCCCTATCCAACCTGATCTTGAACACATCCAGTGATGGAATATCTCCAACTTCCCTAGGCAACTTGTTCCAGTGTTCTACTACACTGTTTGTGAAAAACATCTTCCTAATTTCTAATCTCAATCTACGTGTCTTGGAGTGATTTTTGTCTTGGAGTTTATCCTATGTCGTCTGCCCATGCCCAGAAGAATGAATTTTATGCCTTTCTATGTCTTTAAACTGAGTCTGAGAAGGGAGAGGAGAAGTTCTGGTTTTTTTCCTTTTCCCTCAAGGTTACGGGTTTTTTTTTCTGTTGTTTTGGAAAGTGATAAGGAGGAATACAGGGGAGGGAAGAGGCACCTTCTTTCCTTCTGGCTTCTCGCGGTGCTCAGCTCGGGCCCCTTCGAGAGACGACAGACGGAGTTTTGTTTTTTCCTCCTTCTGGGATTTTGGTTTCTTCTTTTTCCCCTCTTCTGGACTTGAAGCATCAGAACATCGGGCTTCACTGGGAAGTTTTTCACCAGTCTGCAGGGGGGTTTTCCCCGGACGGACACCTTTCCAACTGCGGGAGGAGAGAGGCCACACCGAAGAAGGACTTTGTTTCAGGTTTTTTCTTTCTCTCACAGATATTGATTTATTTGCCTAGTATTTTGTCCTTTTCTTGTGTGTTTTTGTTGCCTTGTTAAATAAATAGGTTTTTTTTCTTTTTTTTTTTTGTTTTTTTTGTTGGATTCAATTGTGAGGGGCTTTAGCCAAGAAGGAGAACAAAATACAGGATTGTAACTAGTAAGAATTCTAACTAATCATAGCAGTTTTTAATCCAAAAGACAAATTAAAAAGGCAAAAAAAAAAAAAAA
>VWZK01010062.1:3466-21347 GCA_013396935.1 Baryphthengus martii | reverse complement strand
GAAAAATCCTTTTACCCTACTCAACATTCGCCAGGTTACTCTCTGGAGCAAGATGAGTGCTGCTTCTGTATTTTATAGAATCATAGAATGGCTTGAGTTGGAAGTGACCTTAAAGCTCATCCAGTTCCAACCCTGCTGCCATGAGTAGGGACACCTCCCACTAAACCAGGTTGCTCAGAGCCTCATCCAGGCTGATCTTAAACACTTCCAGCTTTTAAGTGCCACTCATAGCTGCACTGTTCTGTATTTTTACCAATTTCTTCTATTTTTTTTTTTTTTTTTTTTTTTTTTTTTTCCTGTCTCTGCTACATGTTAATATGGCCTATTCTGTGTCACAAAAGCTCTAGTGGTGCTTTTACCAGATTTCACTGGTGTATAAAGATTTTAAAAGGCATCATCAGCAAAAATTCTAACTTCATGCAGCAGCTGCCTCAAAGATTTCATATTAGCAAGTCTTTAACATGGGCTTCTTTTTATCACTCTGAAAATAATGGTAGTCTGATCTCCACAGGCAAAAGTCACAAAATTTGCTAGTTAGTACCCCTGCAAAGTCTGGGGAAAAATGTCTGGTTCAGGAAAGACTTTCAATACCCAGAGACCTGAAGGCGTTCTCAGATACCCACAGTTTATAATAGAGTCATCTAGCAAACTTGCAAACTCCTTTTCCTACTCATGAAAGTTTTTCTTTAGGCATTTTCATTTAGTTATCCATAGTGGGGGATGACAGGTGCAGGCATCAGCAAAAAGAAATTTAAATTCAAATAAAATTGCACTTCCGTGTGTTATTTTTTAGTAATTAACAAGAGCAATGAAGTACAAGTGAAAACACACAAAAGATTGCTAGGATATTATGTCATTCAGAGTAACTATGAGTAGTGAGAAGTTCCCAATATACTTAGTGATGCATAAGTGTATACATTTCCCTGGGCAATGGTGCAAGACATTTGCATGTCTTGCAAAAGAAAAGGAGGTAGTGATGAGTAAATACTCATGATTAAAAGGGTAACATAGAGTATCCTCTTAATAATGACACAGGTCTCCTTACTTCATGATAAATTGGCAGATAAAGCAGGAAATTGCTGAACACGTGGGTTTTTTGCTTGTTACCAGCTTCGCTAAAGAGATTATATCAGATAGAGATTATAAACTAAGTATTACCGCAGTGCAGTGTTACCATTTTCACAACATTTTCTGTGGAAGATGAACAAAACTTGAGTGCTGGTATGTTCCTGAAAAGATGAGCTACACTTTCTGGTTTACACAGTAGCAACCATAGATCTGAGAGGGACCTGAAACACAATGACTTACTTATACACCGGGACATATGATAGATTTAAATTTTGATTTGAATACTCTTTCAAATAAAATATCCCATAGTTACCGCAGATAGTGGGCTTTTTGACAAAACCCCAGCTTTTAGCATGGATGTGGGACACTGATGATAACAGTCATTTCCTAATCTCTTCCCTAGGCAAATGATCATCTGTGTGGATTTACGCTTTTACTTAAGTTCTTCATTTGTTACAGGCAGATTGAGAAAGCCTTTCTGCCTTGCAGTGCTCTCTGAGTTTTGGTTGTCTCTGATTGCTGGGTCTGGTCTCAGTTTTCACAGACAATCATATGCCTGTGAATGATCCTAAAGAAATCAAGAGATAGTTGTTCCAGGGGATATATGAGATAGGAAGGCTTTAGCTCTCAAAACAGACCTTTTGAACCTTTTCCACCAGCATGGAAAAGTCAGACTGGTATTAGCAAAAAGTGTGCTGCTTATAAATGAGAGAGCACAGTCGACAAACATCAGTCATTCCAACTGTATATTTAGAGAGGGTGATTTTTGAACAGTTTGGAATTTATTGAAGAATTACCAAGATTGCTGGAGAAATGAGGTAAAGTAACGCATTATGGATGAAAAAGGGAGGGGAGAAGTTTAGGAAGCCAAAACCAATTCAAAACAGCAGGCAAGGAACCTCTTGGCTAAATTAGAAATAGGGTTACATTTGAGTAGAAATGTCAGTATGTATACATCCAGATATGGGAGTTGTAGATGGAGAAGGAGCTGATAGCTGGTAGCAATATTCTTCTAGTCATAATCAGGGCCACCTGAGTTCAACAGCAGGGTGAAGATGAGCTGCAGATATTCCTAATGCTTAAAGAGCCATTCTTCTTCTTGAGAAAAATAAACAAAACCTTGATTTTTTTTTTTTTTTTTTTCATAGGGTAAAAGACATTAAAATTAAACTAGAAAATTAATTTTGTTAGAACAGGCAGGGAGATTGGGCCAGGACGCATTCATGAAAGTGTTAAAGGATGTGAATGGCAGAGCTAATTCAACTCTAAGGAAATAGTTCATATTAAAGGCAGACAGAAGGAAAGGCAGAAAGGAGCTGTCAGGGTGCATCAGATAACAAACTGTAAGGTGAGAAATCAGTTCTTGTACTGCTGTGAGCATCAAATACAGATATCTGTCTGCCCAAGATGAAGTTAGAGAAAATGTAGTCTATTTAAGTCCTAGAAGAGGCTAAAACTGCAGCAAGTAGTGAAACGGTCACTTACAGAGATTTCCACTGGATATTCAGTTGTTAAAATTTGATAGTATCAAATAACAACAAATTTCTGTCTTTGTGTCAAACACTGCTAATCCAGATCACCGTAAAATAGTAAACTGCACAAAAAAAGGAAGAAGACTTTTAGAAGCATTACAGTGATGCTACAGGAAGAAAGTATTTTTCCTGCTTCCATTTGATAGCATTCATTTCAAGGCCTGTAAAGAGATCAGGTTTTAGTGGTGTATGGCAATGATAAATAAACCAGAAGTTTTTAGAATATGAATGAAGTCTGTACACCATGAACAAGTAATTTATTACAAACGTGACATACTGTTGTGCTGAACAGACATGCTGCCTGAAGTGTGAGGGTTTACTGGAAGCTGACACAGAAGGATTGCTTCTTTGGTAGTCCTTTGCATGTTGAAGTAGGTTATTCAAGTATCCACTGACATTCGATTTTAAATTGTTTGGAGGGCACATTGGATTTTACCAATCCATAAAGTACTAAGACCATATGAAAGAATATATAAATACAAAATACATGGTAGTTCTTCAGGCTCCACACTGATAGAATGTAATAAGATACCATCTCTATCTCAGAGTTAAGCATGGCAGTCCAGAAAACAGTTATGCTTCATACTGGAAGCATAACTGAGAATTATGATACTTGCTATCTGCAGATGTAGGCATTCAAAAGCCAATGTTGCCTGTACCTGTGATGTTACTGTAGATGTCATCTACCCCAGCTCTGAAGAGAAATAGAGGTAGTTTTACAGAGTAACACATCAAAAACAGGAACAGATGATGTCTATGTAAGGGCCTTTATCCCTTTTTCTTAAGGAAGTGTTCTTGTAGCACAAGGTGATAATGCCACACTGTGGCATTTTCTCAGAGCACTGTAAGAGGAGTGTGCAGTATCACACACTGACTTTGTGTCAGGATTTGTATTGTTAAACTTGAAGCTTTTCACAACCCTGTTGCCTGTCCTGTGATAAGCATGGCTCTCAGAGAGATGCTGGCTTGGATGCTAAACTCTTGACTCTTTTAGATCTTCTGTTTCCTTTCACTTAATGAATTAGCTGTCCGCAGCCAATCTGAACTGTTTCAACTTTTTATTATTATTTGCCAATTGCTATTAATATCTTTAGACATACTTTGGACCCTTGCTTAGATGGCACAGTCCCTGCCATGCAGATCATTTACTTTCAAGTCCAACAGATTTCAGTGAAAGCCTAAATCTTTGCTCTGTGGTCTCCGTAAGGAAAAAGATGTAACAGTTCCAGCCACCTGGGAGTATGGCCAGCCCTGTGGCTGCAGCACCGTGATTAGGAAACTCCTCAGGAAAGCAAAGTCCAGAGCTGAAGTGAAGACTGTGAGCCAAACCCATGAGAGTGTCCTGCAGAGTCTGGGCTCTGGCATGGCAGGGTGCAGGAACACCACAGCAGGAGTGATAGGTGCCCCTACCCACTCCCCGCCTTGGTACATCATCCCCATACAGGGTCACACCACCTTGAGGCATCTCAGGGGGAGATGCCTTTGTCACTTTGCTGACTCTTCTCCCAGCTCTAGCCCCTGTACCCCTGCTTAGCTTAGCCGATGGCCAATCTTATAGCCATGGGTATACAGGAGAGGGAGGTGGGAAGGGCTGCCACCTTGTTAGAGGCAGTCTTTGGGGAGCTACAGGAGAAAGACATTTGTGCCTGTCATTTGTGCTAAGAGAGTAGCTTAAGGAGGACAAGGAGTTACCAGGGAAGATGATGCCAAATAGTACTTTCAAGGAATGCAGATGTGGGCACCCATCCCAGGGGAGAGCTGAGCACTTGCAGAGATAGCAGAGCTGAGTGGAGCGCACCCACTTCTGGCATGCACAACTCCTGCTCCAGATGGATATATGCCTTGGAAGAGCACCTCTGCTGAAGCTGCCAGCACGCAGGAGGAAAATATACCAATCTGCAGAATATGTGACACAACTTGTTAGTTTGAAAGGCAGAGATTTCAGACATACGAGCCACAACAGCTCTTCAGAATAATTTGCTCTGTGCTTCTGCTTCTATCAAAGCAGGTTTGCTCTAGGTGTTGTGTGAATGAGTCCTGTTAGCTACTCCCGCGTCAGCCAGAAATCTCTGTGTAGTGGAGGAATTATTTGCTCTTTTCACTTAGCACACCATCCCCTTTGCATTGTCTGAGTAATGTATAGTGAACAAAGCCCAGAAACTAGATCTTTTCCATCTTTTTATAGAAGTATGATGGACTGATGGATTCATGGAATGTAAACCACTTTGTCTAGTCAAAAACTACAGGATTCACCAAAGTAATCTCTAGGATGTTAGGGGTTTGGGTTTTTGTTGGGGGGAGGGGTTGTTTATCGTTTATTCATTTTGTTTTGTTGTTTTGTTTTTTTTTTTGTGGAACACACATGAAAAACACAAGACTAGCTAAGAAAGGTGCAATTGTTGTTAATGGTATAATGACCACCTACTATTCTGTTTTATCTTCAAGACAATTTTTAAAGTAATAAATTAAACCATTGTGTATTATTGTCGGGTCTTTTTCCTCACTGTGACCATGGGACTTCATTATCTTGCAGTAACAGAATGAAAGCCTCTGGCAACCCCTCATGTGTGCCCAAGGAGAGAGTCAGTAATTCAGTGGAGATCTATACCATTTACAGAAATGCAGTTTACATATGCAAAATTCTTTAAGGGTCAAGTCTTTCCAGTGACAATATTAATCTAGTGCTTTGTAAATGTTATTTAATCTTCATAACAGTATTTGGATGTGGCATGGTTATTTCCATTGGAATGGCCTCAGATATTATGCATTCTAGTGCATGCAGACCTGGATTATGCATACAGATCATATTTATTAGAAACAAAACATTTCTCACTGCAATGAGTGAGAAAAGTTTTGAAAACGATTTCTTTCTTAGGCAGTAGATGCTGTTGTAATATAATTATTTAATTTCTGAACTTGATATATTAATCTTTTTTCCAACTGCTCTACAGCAAGCTAATAAGCTGGGAATTGCAAAAGGCTTCAGAGTAGTATTTCTGCAGCAGTGGTAGAATAGTCAGGAAAACAGCAGAGATTCCCAAAAAGCAGAGCGAAAAAAACTCGTAAAAAGTCCCCTTCCATCATCTTATACTAGTGCAGTTTCTCAAACTTCTCCAGCCATTTACCCATCAAACCATACTCTAAATGACCCATTTGTCTTTTTCAAAGTTTCCCAGTACCAGAACGGTCTCTCCTAGATTTTCAGATTTTTGTGAAGACAGACAGCTAGCTCTCCAAAGATGCTAATATGTGCACTCATGCAGAGGGCTCCTGTGACTGCAGACACTGCTAATCTTAGAACGAGCTATCTAGTCCCCATCATATGCTCCCAGGGCTCCTGCTCCTTCCCACATTTTAACTGGAAAATTCCAGTACACTGACCTGGCACTGACTCCTCACTGTGAAAACACAAGGGGATCCATTCTTCTATCATGGACAAGTTAAGCACATGAAAACCCTGTTGTCTGCAAGAAGAACAGACCCCTTTAGCCTTAGCATGATAAGGCTCCATTGAATGCTTACAGCATTTTTCAGTGAACTGTGTTGAGGATCGAGAATACTTTCTCCCTTCCTCTCCCTTTGCTCCTTCCCCGCTGCTGAAAGCTGTAGCAGCATACCTAGCACCTTTCATCTGTTTAAGGATCTCAAAACACACCTTCATTATATCCAATTTCCTGTCTCCATCATAGGGTCAGGGACATGTGTTTTTTGTTTTAATGCAACTGACATTCACTTTTTGATGGTTCTGCCCACATGTCCCTTCCAAGTCCCCTGTTGCACAGGAGCTTTGATAAAGTACTCTGGGATCACCTGTTTTACATAAATAAATGTGCCTGATAATTGAAAGACAACATGAGTAGAGATGCTCTGAGGTAGAATCTATACAAAGTGCAGACAAAAGATGAAGTTCCTGACTAATAATTCATTGAGACCCTGTAGTTGCCAACAAGTCAAGTGACACCCATCTCATGCATAACTGTCATAATAATCATTCAGATATTTACTGATTTTGATCTACACTATCACCTTCTATAACCTTTTCATATTATAATGTTTAGATGTTACATCAATAATATTACAAAAAAAACCAGACACAAGACAGCCAGTCACAACAGCACCAAAGCCAACTAAACAATGAAAGAAAACAACCTGACATGTTACTCTTATCTCCAGCTCCTTCTTTCTTCAAATAAGAAGACTGATTTAAGATCGAGAGACAAGAACTGCAGAATTGAATGTTTGTGCTGGCATTCCCCAGATTTCTAATCCCAGCCACTCTAAAAGCATACTTTTTATCTGAAGGGCAGAAACAACCATATAATAGTTTTTAAAAGAGCTTGATCTAGAGCTCTCTGAAGCAGATAGAAGTGCCCCTGCAGTGTTCAGTGACTTTGGATCCAAGTTCCAAGAAAATGTTAAGTGTAAAATTTATTTTTTTTTTCAATGGCGTATAGTAATCTCATAAATTCAAATAATATTTGGACAACTAATTTGGATGACTTCTTATAATGGATTGTTTCTTAGTTAAACAGTAATGTATTCATAAGAATGTAGTAATCATTTATTCTTTGACTCAGAAACAGTACGCTGAAAGCATAAGTTTTGTTGTAAAAGTGGAAGCAATTTAGGTAAAATACCTTGTTTGTTTGAGGATTTTTTTGGTAATATTGTGTAAAAAAAAAAAGCTGTATAATGTAATCATTTAGTGTTTATTTTATTATGTGTACCTTCTACTCAGAGGGTTGGCATTATTGTTCCTAACAGTGATGGATACAAGCAGATCATGCCCTATGACCTCTACCATCCCCTTCCTCGGTATGTAAAACAGTCAACAAGATGCTAGGATTAACAAACACATTTAATTCTTTTTTTTCTCTACTCCGCATTTCTGTTTTACTCTCAAATTAATTTAACAGATGCTGTTTTCCTCTTGTTTTGAACTCCTGCAGATTAACCTACAGATGTTCAAGTGCTAACGTATTGTTATAAATTCTGTTGATGCAAAACTGAAATGATATTCTAGCTGAAGCAGCAAAGCACCCTTAAGTGTACGGTCGCTTTCTTTCTCACTTTCCTCACTTCCTACCTCCACCTCCCCTTTTCTCTCACACCCTTCCTTTTTTGTTCCCTTTAGTCATCTCTGAACAGGACTATAACGTGGCTTAGTAACAAATCTTTCTCTGGCTCTCCCATGGTGCTGCTTCTTGCATGCTTATAAATGGTTGGGGTTTAAATAGTATTAGTGTTGTGCTCTGATCCTGCAAACCCGTGCTAATGCCTTCCCTAGGGGCATTAATCCATTGACTCAGAGATCAGGGGCAGGAGTAGGATTAAGGCTTGATTTGTGTTATTAATTATCTTTCAATTAAAATGTCTTTAATACAAAATGTGAGTTTCTCACAGAAAAACTCATATGAGCAATTATTCTTAAAGCAGTGAATATGGAAAGTTACTGATAAAAATTTTTGGTACTTGAAGGATAATAACCTTTTGATTTTGAAATACTGCCTAGACATGCAATAGTATTTTGCTGTTTCCTTATTTGTCTATTGTGTCGTGATGTATGAAATCACAAAAAGAACCCCCTAGGTAATCCTGGTTAGGAAATTACTCCCTCAAACCATGGCGAGATCTAATGTAGAGAGCTTTCAGCATCAGTGTGCAAGTACAGGGCATTCGTGTTCAACAGTTTCCAGCCAAATCATGGACCCACCCCAAACTCTGGGAGGGAAAGCAAGGAGAGCAACTTACTTGCCAAGCACTGTGGTTGCCATTCATCTTGGCACACTTTTGTCAGTGATCTGTGTCATTTGGTTTAGGCTCTTCCCTTCCTAGCTAAGTGCTTATTGTTGTGTACATACAATCATTATCACCAAATATTTGTCAGATACACCTATAAAATATGTTCCTGCATCTAATTCCTTTTATTCAGGAAAAGAGTTTGTTCTTTATTTAAAAAAAAAATCCACCTACATACCTCCTAAACTCAAAAATTAAACCTCTTCTAGTGAGGAATTTAGAAACTAGAATATTAAAACAAGGTTTAACACTCTAGCTTTAAATAAAACAAATTTGGTTTCAATTGTGTGCAAAGGACATGTACATTGGCAACAAATCGAGAACGATTTTACATCAGAGGATGATGTGACAACACTAACATTGGAAGAACTCTGTTTACTGCTGAAGAAAATCAAAATAAAGGATCAAAATGCCCTGAAGCATACAGTAATACTGAAAGAAAAAAAAAATCATCCCCTGAAAATGATCAAAAGGTTGACTGTTTCTCAATGTCTTCTGGATTATGTTGTCACTCTGCAATAGTCTCTTTACATGCACACTCCCAGCCATGCTATTCCTCTTGAACTGCCACTGTCGATCGCTCAGGCTGCAGCTGTTAGCTGGAACCTCTCCCCACCTTTTTCTCTCTGTTGTTTCGCTGCTCCTTCCGCTCTTCTTCCTCTTTCCCACTCCAACAAGTGTTCCTATGAACCCATAAACAGGGCTCAAGTCTTCCTCCCTCAATGATAGGGAAAATGCAGACATATATCTCTCCTCCAAACCTCAGAGGCAGCAGACACTGAACAGAACACAAGACTAGCATGAGACAGTGCCAAGTCAAGGAGATAAAAAATGCCTTCCCTTTGAACCAGCAGAGTTTATGCAAAAAAATATCCCAAACAAAAACAAACAGACAAACAAAACAAACAAACAAAAAAAACAACAAAAACAAAACAAAACAAAACAAAACAAAACAAAACAAAAAAAAACAAGAAAAAAAAAACACCAAAACACCACCACCAAAAAAAAACAACCAAAAAAATCAAATCAAAACAAACCCCTAAATCCCCAAAACCAACTCCAGCCAAGCTAGAGAAGCCCCGATATCTTTACTGTCTGAGACTGGCACGTAATGCCAAGGACAGAGGAGACCAAGAAACATTCAAGAAATGGGAAGCAAATCTGGGAAGGCATCTTTCCAGAATTCCCTTACTGCAGTCCCTCAGTCTTGAATTTTATTGCACAGAGGGAAAGATGTGATTCAGTGTGTATAGTGCTTACTTTTAACGCACCACCAATTCCTTTCACAAATTCTTGATCACTGCTTCACTGTTTGTACCTTGAAAGGAGCTGTATAACAAAGAAACTGTGTAACATCGAAACTCAGCTGCTTGGTACGACTGAGGTTGCCTAAGGTATCTGGAAACTTGTCCCTAAAACTCCAGGGAATTCCCTGGTGCCTACACTTTTGATATGCCTGAGAAAAGCCTGTTCAGGCTGGTTGCAGCAGATTTTGCTGTTCATGAATTTTGGTTTGAGGCTTCTTCATTTAGATTTGTGGTAGCAAGAAACCTTAGCTGTATGCTGGAAAACTTGTTCTGCAGAGCCACATTGATAAAACAGCTAAAATTACCTGTTCACGACATATGTGGCTCATGCTCAGTGCACAATGATGGCTGTGGACTATTTTATGTAGACAGACATGTACAGGTATGAAACAGTACATACATTGGTGTATATGCCTCACTGTAAAAAAATGATTGTTCTTAAAGTATGCATACTTCATTTTCAGAACTTACACGTTTTCTGTGGATTTGTCGTTATATTCTCAAACCGCACCTGTAGAGAAGAGATGGTTTCTCAGCCCCTCTGAGTGCCTCAACTGTAAGGAAACAAGGCCCATGTAATTTATTCATCAGAGGCCATATATCTTATTAGTATAGTCATGTCTTCTTTTTGGTGATTTCCTCCCATCTTCTATTTTTTTCCTCAACTCAGTTGTGTTTTAGAAAGAAACAGTGCTGTTTCCCTGTATATTTTTACAAAAGGAGCATCAGCTTCACAGCAGACTGAGCTTCCAGTGATTTGTGACAAAGATTCTTCAGAACATAATAAACTGTTAAAATAAGATAATCCCAGCAATCAAACAAAAGGAATTAAGTTAAGAGTATTTAGAGTTGCTATGGAAATAGTCACTGGATTAGTGCGAGAGAGGAGTCACATAATAATCTGTGACTTAACGACAGGAGCCAGAAGAATGCTTTGTTGTTATGGACACTTATGAAAATAGATGTATGATTGACTTCTACTGACATTAATCAGAAAGTAGATAGCAGTTTATGTGTGGGGAGGGGGGGGCATGTGGGGGTGGGAACAGCAAGGTTTCCTTTTTGTGAGGTGTCTCTCTTTTGTTGGTTTGGTTGTTTTTTTCCCCAGATGGGAAAGTACCCCGTGGACTGCCTGTTCCTCATCCTGTGGAGGGGGCATTCAAAGCCGCAGTGTTTCGTGTGTGGAAGAAGACATTCAGGAGCATATCAGCCCTGTCGAAGAATGGAAATGCATGTATACTTCAAAGATGCCTGTTGTTCAGCCTTGCAATATATTTGACTGCCCAAAGTGGTTTGCTCAGGAATGGTCTCCGGTAATCAGCTTATCTTTGCTGGTTTTGTATTTAGCACACTAGGAATGTATCTTAAATTATAGTTTAGTGAGCTTGTGGAAGTAGGAATATTCACTACTTTCCTCTGTTTTAAGTTACAGCGTTTGTCTAACTGCAAATAAAAACTCAGGAATAATTAATTAATAAGATTAACATGATAAGGAGAATGATGGAAAAATAGATCAGATCTGTAATGTTAAGTAGTGACCTTCTACTAATAATAGACAGGAAACACAAAATAAATGCCCGGAACAAAACTAGTAAGCATATAATGGTGTACAAGGTTACAACTTTTCAGCCATAAATTGAATAACATTAATTGCTGAGAAATTTTCAGAAATACATACAGCCTTAAATTACTCTGCTCTTTGATACATATAGTTTTCTATTCCTGATTCATCTTTCCTTCTGTATAGAAGTACCCATCTTTGAAATGTCTTTCTGCAAAAGTAGAAAAGTACTTTGATTTTGTACATAGAGACTTAATCTTGAATGCAGTTTCTCACCACCCCAGTTTCTCAACAGGTATAATGGGGTTTAGAAGCTAAGCTAGCTCACCCACAGGTGAAGTGTTCTTGACTGATTGCAAAGTGAGTCTGAGGGAAGAAAGACCAAATAGTTCCCCATTCTATTTGGTGCCATGTTCCAAATTAGCAAAGTGTCACCCCTGTTAACCCATAAGCCCCAGTACTTTATCCAAGCAAAGCAGAGTGGCTCCAGATGAAACCGACAGGATGTTACTGAGCGTATCCAATATGGGACAGCTGGCCACAAGCGAAGTAGCCAACATTAAGAGAGTAACACTGAAAGAGAAATCCAGTGGCAAAATGTCCAAATGAAGTAAGTGTACAGAGCAAAAGGCCAAAAGATTCTGTCAATTTTATAATTTATCCATAACTACCAAATATTATGAATAATTTGTATTTCTGCGTAGCACATTTTGCTCTCTGAGGTACATACGATTATATTGTCTATTCCCCTTTTATCTATAATTCCTGTGACATATCACACAAACCTTTTTCTTTCCTTTTTTTTCCCCAGTGCACTGTAACCTGTGGACAAGGTCTCAGATACCGTGTGGTTCTTTGCATTGATCATAGGGGGATGCATATAGGAGGCTGTAGTCCTAAAACAAAGCCACACATAAAAGAAGAATGTATCATACCCATTCCTTGCTACAAACCTAAAGGTAATTAAAGAATAGTTCTCATAAATTTTTCAGAGATTGTCCATGTTGAGCAGTTGGTTTTTTTGGTTGCTGGTAACACTGTTTTCACCTGCACAGAGTTGTAAATGTGTACCTTTAAGGCCTGTCATTCATATTCCTACTAGAAACTTGGAGTGAAGGCTGTCCCCTTCCTCTTTCTTACAAGCTCTAGGACTTTTCTTGTTAATTTGGTGTAGCAGACTGAGCAACATGAGTGTAAATTTGACCATAGTGTAACCAGGTTTGACCTCACTGATTGTGTCTGTATTTTAAAAGGAATTAAATGTATAAATAACATTCATGGAAGAAAAATTCAACTGTAATTTTAAAATGCCTGTTCATAACCTGGAGCTTGAAATAGGTCAGAAGCAAGCATTTTATTTCCCAGCATGAAGTTTCCCTTACTAGCAAGGCTGCAAAATTTGGAAGGCTGTTAGACTTGAAGCATCTTACAGCAAGGAGTACTCAGAATTTATATAGTAATGTTTCTTGACTTGGACCTCAGACAAGAATACTAAGGTCAATCTCCCCTATTTTATTGAGAGAAGAAAACATTTCTGCAGATATTTTCAGGTTCTAATGGGGTGAGAATGTTAGAAAAAGTCCTGGAGACTAGGTTGGATTAATGGGCAGTGGCCAGTTGCAGCAGGCAAACGTGTTTGACAATTTCTGCAGGTATATGAGTATGCCTGTGTTTGTGTATAGATACAACTCTATTGATACAATCTCTGTGTCTGTATGTTGACCAATTTACGGAAACTTCTGGGCTACAGCAATGCAAGTGAACTTAATTTCCCTAAACTGGAGACTTAAACCTTACCATAAGAAGAGATAAGTTCCCTTTTAAAAAATGAATTGCTATGCTGCTACATACTAGGATTACTTACTATGAATCCCTGTGAAAGAAAGAGTCACTTGTGACCTTATTCTGATCCAAGGTGGAACAGTGAACTCTGGAATTTTAAATTCTTCACTCAGTGGCCAATGGTGGATACACTTGCCAAGTTTCAAGATTCCGCATTATTTGGACCACAAGAATGCGCTGCTAGTGTCTGCCAGCCACTGAAATAGGAAAACTCAAACACAGGGCCTCTGGGTAGCAATGGGTATGTTTGCAGTGTATTTTGCTGGCCGAAATGAGCTCACAGTCCACCTTCCAAGACAAAGAAAAAAGACCCCATGCAATGCCACAGGCTTGGAGAGGAATAGCTGGAAAGCTGCTCTACAGAAAGGGACCTGGAGGTGTTGATCGACAGCTATATGAACGTGAGCCAGCAGTGTGCCCAGATGGCCAAGAAGGCCAACAGCATCCTGGCCTGTATCAGGAACAGTGTGACGAACAGGACTAGAGAAGTGATTGTTCCACTGTACTCGGCTCTGGTGAGGCCTTACCTTGAGTACTGTGTTCACTTTTGGGCACTGCAGTTTAAGAAAGATACTGAGTTGCTGAAGTGGGTTCAGAGAAGGGCAGAGAAGCTGGTGAAGGGTCTTGAGAATAAGTCTTATGAGGAGCAGCTGAGGGAGCTGTGCTTGTTTAGTCTGAAGAAAAGGAGGCTGAGGCTAGACTTTATCACTCTCTACAACTACCTAAAGGAAGGTTGTAGAGAGGTGGGCATTGGTCTCTTCTCACAAGTCACAACTGATAGGACAAGGAGAAATGGCCTCAAGTTGTGTCAGGGAAGGTTTAGGTTGAACATTAGGAAAAACTTCTATACTGAAAGGGTTATCAAAGACTGGAACAGGTTGCCCAGGTAGGGAGCTGAATCACTATGCCTGGATATATTTAAAAGCTATGTAGATATGGTCATTAAAGATAGGGTATAGCTCTGGTAGAGTTAAATAATTGTTGGGTTTGATGATCTTAAAGGTCTTTTCCAACCACAGTGATTCTGTGTGTCTGTGACCCTGTGATTGTGTTAACTTGACTCAGCCTCATACAGAGATTCAGTGGGTTTGGGCTCCATCATTTAGCTGCTTTTATGTGGCTTTATGTGTTCATGGTGTTAAGAGAAGAGGTAAAACAAGATCATGTCTGCCTTCTGCACACAGTGGAAGCAAAATGCAATATGACACCAAAAAATTAGGTGTTCCAAACCACTCACAACTGACTTCTGCCTAGGGAACCTGCAAAAGGTGAAAGATATGCTTAGGAAAGCTTTGTTTGCCTTCATCTATCCAGACACATTTACCCTGAGTAAACTCTTAACATTGCCCTTTGAAGCACATATATAATCAATTTTAAATTGCAGGGAATTATTTCTTTTTGTTTTTTTGTTCTTTTTCCTAAAAAGTCCTATACAAACCATACCATTTTGCTTAGGTTTAATTTGACTCCTTATCTTGATTCTGCAGTGCTTTCACAGCTCTCCCTCCATATGGCAATACTTGAAGATTACTATACTTGAAGGCTGAATTGTGATTCCAGAAGAGGGTTGGACCAAACTATATACAGAGATCTCTTCTAATCAGAATGATTCTGTCTATGTGCTGGAAGTTTGTCCTTCTTATTTCACAAATCTAGAGCTAGAAATTAAGAGCAGTAGGGGTAGCAAAGCAGCTCTCGTGTTGTTGTTTTGATCTTCACCTGCTTTTTCCTTCTGGAGCTGCATTAATGTAAAGCAGAAGAACAATATTCCTAGCTGACTGAAGCAAGACAAAAAATGTGGAACTCCCTCTTCTTTTAACACACTGTGCTAAACGTAAATAGAATGCAAATAGTTCATGTAATTTATTTCTTTTTGTTTATTCAGGCACTGAGGCATTTTATCTTTCATCAGTAATGGGAAAAAATAGGACGTTCCTGGATTAAGTAGTGATTTTTGGTTTTAATAGAGAAGGTATATCCAATACAAGTTTCTATATAATATACTATTTAAGTGGTTTTACCGTAACTTTCATAAAACGATAGATTTTACTTTAATCTCCACAGGTAACAATACCTCCTTATCTTATGTTAGGGGTGCTTTAAATTTTGTTTTATTTTTCTGTGTCAAAGCACACTCTACAACATCAACATTTCTAATCTGTAACAAATATTACAGTATAGATGATAATTGACTGGCCCTCTAAAAAAGAAGTTATTAAAAAAAACCACATAACAAGCTATCACAAGTAAAGCTTTTGCTTTTTCTAAATGTTTGCATTCAATTGAAAAAGCATAGAAGATCTGACTTTCCAAACCCCATAAAAAAAACCTGCAGAACATATAAATAGAAATATCTCCTACATATTTTGGATAACAAATGCAGTAAAATGTAGATTAAACTAAGAGCTGCACTGGCAAATATTCTTCCCTAAACGACGCTAATAAATAAGTTAGAGTAGGGACTTGGCAAGCTATTACTAATAGAGAGGCATAGTAACTCTATTACTATCCGTTTTTCCCTCAGTTAATAATTCACTCCAAGGAAATTTGCCTGGCTAAAGTCACAGTAGCTGTGAAATCAAGTTGTAAGTTGTTGTTCCTTCATGATGCAACTGACAGAAGGGAAATTTCTTGTGCATATGTGAGAGGTTCACTGCTGTGCGCAGAAAAGCCAATAAGAATTCCTGACTTTTCTGAATGACATTAATTTGCTTCCGTTGGCGAGTACAAATCCATGAATTACATAAACTTGAAAGGCTTAGGTGATTTGTGAGTGGCAAATACATTTGTCCCTGGTTCTCCTCAGTGGTCTGTCTCACTCCATTTTTTTTTGTGATTTTCCTCCTGGTCCTAGCCCAGAACATTTTGTTGAAATGGAGTGCTCCTTCTCAAATTATAGTGCCAAATTCACTCTTGGTTTGTAGGTCTGTAGAGCTAAACCAGCTCCACTGCCTTGAATTCAAATACTCCACTTTGACACTGCATGAAAGCAAAGTTTGGCTGGAGAAGCAGCATGGCCCTGCATTCCCCAGAGCAGAGCAGCTCGTTACACTGCACGCACATCCTGGAGAGGTAGAAAAGCAGCTGTACTGTTTTCTGTCAGAAATTATAGAAAAATTATCACGCTTGTCTTTTTAAATCTGCATAGCTGGTGAACTGATGAAGTTGAAAAGTGTAGCAGGACCATTTTATTACAGTTTTTCTGTAACATCACTCATCCAATCAGGATTTTCTTCCTTTTTGTAATCTACCAAAACCAAGCTTAATGTGTCTTCTGAAGTTCTAAAATTTAAGGCTAAACACAAGATTTTACATACTTTGCCCTTGCAGTGTCAATGTAGGCCTTTCAAGACTCCCTCCAAAAAATGCTTTCCAAAAGACCCACTTTTACAGCCCAGCTGTGTAGTCTGAAAAGTGACTTAATTTGCCTCTGTGGCTTTAGAATGCCATAGACCTAGCTGCAACGCTGAACTGTCTCACCATTTAACCTTGTTATAGTGCAGGTGATGAAGGAATTTATTTGTTTCTCTCCTGCGCTCCTTTTTCTCTTTGTCTTTTTTTGCTCAGGTTCCATGTGCATCACAGGTGTGCTCAGCAAGAGAGGCTGTGAGGCTGGCACATATATCAGCATTACTGCATGCTTTATATTTTCACATACTTGTGTTTGTTCCCTAGAAAAACTTCCTGTGGAAGCAAAATTGCCATGGTATAAACAGGCTCAAGAGCTGGAAGAAGGAGCAGTGGTGTCTGAAGAACCATCGTAAGTCTTAGAAGTTTGCTTACAGCAGGTTCTCATGATGTGGGGATCTGAGGCTTGTGCTGAACTAACACAATTTCTTGAAATTTTATTTAGCTTCCGTTAGAGTGTAAAGGATAAACCCAACCCTGTGGAAATCAATTAGCTTAAGGCTGTGTGACACTTAGGTGTGAAGAGAGAGAATTCAAGAGGGCAAAAGCAAATTTGAGCAAATTTTTGCATGTTTTATTTAAGGTCATTTACAATAATGTCATAGTGAGAGTCTGTCTATCTACACAGTTTTATGTTCCCCACTACCACTCTATCTCCGCAGCTCAGCACCTTTATTTATTCTCACAATACTCCTGTGAAGTAAGAGGTAAAATAACAGGGCAGCCAGTGATAACTCCCCCTCATTTCTCTCCCCAGGAAGATTGTTGTAGTGGCAAATAAAATTAATTAATTTTAGCAGAAAACAAAGTATAAATCTCGGCCCTTTGTTTTGCATTGCGTTACTGTCACCACATCATTTCAGGGATTTTCCCCTCCCTGCTTTTCTAACCACTTCATAGTCTTTTCCCAGTCACCTTAGCAAGATGGATCTCAGCATCCTGTACCCTGTTAGTAGCTCTTCCTCCTGCTATAGACCATCTTGGATGGCAGGTTGGCCTATGTACATACATTGACAGTCCTCTCATATTAGGGCTGCCTGAAATGATGGAAACTGTACGTTTTCCTCCTGAATACATAAATCAACTCATTATGTCCTTAACTGTAACTTTGTAGGGTTTTTTTCCTATTCATTTGTCTTCTGTTTTGTGAAAAAGCTGCCACTGAATTAGAAAGAAGTGGAAGTCATAAAATAGCTATGGGTAATGCTGAAGAAAAAAACAGTACGACAAAAAGTGGGAAAAGAACACTCCCACTTAGGGAGTGGATACCTGCGTTTTTAAGATACCCATAAGAAATTCTGACTGTATGAATCGGACTTGGTGTAGCCAAGTTCTTCACACAGCGGTATTGAAAATACAGTTTA
>VWZK01010061.1:0-79560 GCA_013396935.1 Baryphthengus martii | reverse complement strand
GGTGCCAGTACAAGGCAGTAAGTACGCAGCAGACCTTGACTGCTGTGTAAGCTCACCAGATCTGAGAGGCCCTCTGCTGATCAGTCCTTACTGGAGAGACAAGCACGAACACAACAGGAAGGCCACTCAGAGTTAAAGTAAATACAGATTTCTCGGAGTATAATATCAGGGGAGAGACCCAATTAAAGAGGGGACTGAATGAGCATTTTTCTGGGTGTTTGGCTATTGGCTGCGGTCAACTCACCAAAACGATGGTGTGAATAGCACCTCAGTGCTATTATATGATACGCAGGTAGTAAAAACAACTTTATGTTTTCACTCATTTGGGTTAAGGAGATGTTTTTATGCCTTGGACTGTGTTATAATGAATTGCAAAAACTCATGGGAAAAAAGAACAAAGGAAATCCTCTTATTATATCTGGAACAGCAACCCTTCAGCTGTGTTTCCATACATAATAAGATTCTCTTATTTTATTACTACTGAACCTTCAGTTCTTAAGAAGGGATACACAGCTATGAGTAAAATATACTGTAATAACTGCAGACAAGAATATTTCAATCCCTCACTTTTATGATACATTCTAGTGTGAAAAGAAGCAAAGTTTCTGCTGTTAAAACACTATGAACTGGCCAAATCACCACTGGAGACTGAAATAATAATATATCTATTATATAGACACACACATACACAGTTTTCCAATGGAAAGTCGCTTCCCTGCAGCTAATGAGGGGAAAAAAAATACAAAAGCGAGAAGAAAATTTTCACTAATAAAGCAGAGTTGTAAGACAATAAGAGAAATTACTCTCATCATATTTAGCAATTAGATGACAGTTTGCTTAGAACTACTGAGACCAGAAAGGAGTTTTTCACCTGAGCAAAAAGCTGAATGTTTAAATTCTGTCCTTAGAAATACAGGACTCCCACAGCTGCAAGTGCTGAGCTGTACTTCACTGTTTACAGCCTGGGACATTGTGGGAGAATTTCAGTGTAATGACTCATTTAGCAGTGACCTGTGATGGCTGAAGAACAGGCTCACTCTCCTTTTTTCCACACTTTACATAGCACGGTGTAATCTACTACAGAAAGATCCGCTGGCCTGCTGGAAGCAGTAGTTAAGCCACTGCAGCTAAAAGGACCTGAGATCAATTAATAACGCACATTCAATTTCAGTGCTAAAGTTTGCAAATCTCTATGAAATTGGTGTCAAAATCATATAGACAAGCAGTATTTCCTGCGCCCTGAATGCAATGTTCCTTTCAACACTTCTACAATCCTGGCATTTATAATGCTTCTTTTGGTGCTGGAGTTTTGGATAGAAGAATGCAAGAACATCTGTGCATATTTAGGATATTAATCCCAGATTCTTTTAAGAAGTAAGCATTTAGGTGACATTAAAGAAGAAAGAATTAATGAAGTGGTTTGTTTTTAGCATTTCTGGTCACAAACTGAGCATGGGGCCTTTGTGTTTCTCCTCTTAAGAATGGTGATTCGTTTCCAAAGGGCAGCTAGAAAGTAATCCAGTCATTTAAATATGAGATAATTTTATGTATTTACAAGTAGCTCAAGTTCAGTAGTTGTGTTGCCTGAATGGTCTATACTAACAAGCGCTTTGAAAAAAAAGTGGCCCACCATCTTTCTCATCTGTATTCTCATACAGTATTCTTGAGAACTAGGGCATTTTTAAAAGTCATATCCCTAATGGAGATGAAGCAGAACTTATCTCTAAGTACGAAACCACAACAGCATCTATTTCATCGAATCTGGCCAAACACTGATGGCAGTTAATTCAGTTATGCTGACAGACTGAACCCTGACAGCTTTCAAACTCCACAAATAAAAAGCATTAACTTGTCTTTTGAAGCCTCTGAAATTGCCTGAAACCTGGTCTCTTACTGTTACCCAAGTGAGGACCCTGTTCCACGTTTTGCAGCATTAGGAGTGCTGTGCTGGACCCACCTTTGTTCCCTAAGTGAAGCTCTAAACACTGAGATCTTCCAAGAGGGTTCCCCAGTACAGGAGTTCCCCAGTGTATTAGGTTTGGCTGAGCTGGAGTTCATGTTCCCCAGAACAGCTCTTATGGTGCTGGGCTTTGTATTGGGAGGCAGATAAGATGCCGGTGTTGCGGCTGCTGCTGAGCAGCGCTCGCTCCGCACCAAGGCTGGCTTTCCGACATCTTCCCCTCCCTCACCCAGTGAGATGGGGTGGGCAAGATCTTGGGAGGGTACACAGTCAGGACAGCTGACCCAAACTGACCAAAGAGATATTCCACACTGTGTGACGTCAGCTCAAGTATAAAAGGGAGAGAAAGGAGGAGGAGGGTGGGGGCATCTGTTTGTGAAGATGCTTGTCCTTCAAGCAACCACTACACATACTGGAGCCCTCCTTCCCGGGAAAGGCCAGATATCGCCTGCTGATGGGAAGTAGAGAGTAAGATCTTGTTTTGCTTCACTTTGCGTGCGCACGGCTTGCTTTTTGCCTTTTTTTATTAAACTGTCTCTATTGTACCCCATGGGCTCTTCCCATCTTATTCTCTCCCCCCTTATCATGCTGAGGGAAGTAGGGGGGAGTGATAGAGCAACTTGGTGGGTACCTGGCACTCAGTCAAGGTCAATCCACCACACCCAATATGGGAGAAAGTGGGAGGTTCAGGATTTTCTGAAATTAGTTCCTGTGACATTCTAGAAATGCAGTGGAGTCTCTTGCTCAGGATGGTGTAAGGAGGTGACACCTGCTTCTATAACAAATTCATGAGGGTGTAACAACCTTTTTCCCTTTCCATCTCCATTTCTTTCTGCATAATCACCTGGTTTTCCTCTCTGGAGGCCCAGGTGCAAACAAATAAGAATACTCTTCACTTTCTTCGGCCTCACTCCGCCGCTTCAAGTCCTTTTGAGGGTTTTATTGCCAAGCTTTCACTTGACTGATGTCTCTCCATTATCGTCTTTCCTGTATGAAATATGTTCTTCTAGGAGTGGTCAGCAGGCACTGGGTGCCTGGATAGCTCTGAATTGTTTGATACTAGGGGTAGCGGGTATTAAACGTAATTAATCTTCCTTCCTTCATTAGCCTTTCCCTTTTTCCCCTCTAATTGCACTGGTGTTGTATTTGTGTAATTCAGTTACACAGTCCCTGCTATGTATCTTTGTAAGCTGGTGTCTGAATGAGGCACCATCAGAAAGGGCTATTCAGTCAACCAGGAGACCACAGTGGGCAATCACTGTCCCTGGCCGGACAAACAGGTTATCTGCAGTTCTGCTGGGCACTGATGCTGACAAAGGTTCAGCTGTGGTACAGCGATTTCTGCCCTAATCAAGAAGCTAACTCTAAGGTTTCCCTAGCAACAGGAGCTGTATGTCCAAAGTGACATCTTATTTCTACTCATCTTGTATTTCATTTTCAGTAGGTAATTGCAGGTAAAACCTCCAGCAACTGTTTCCAAAGCAGAATGAAGTGGTCAATACATTTCATCCTGCTGCCTGCAAACAGGAGTATATTAGGGAGAGGTGTCAACAGACTTATACCTGAGCCACTTAATCTGTGTATTAATAAATATTATCTGAAGAGGTAGGTTCTCTTTCTTTACAAAACTGTGCCATACACCAGCAATGAAATATCAGCATTTTCAATTACCAGACTAAATAGAAGTGCAGCTCCCATTGCTGAGGCTGAAGTACATAATTTAGATGAGACCTGAAAGTCAAATTCTTACCATGTGTTTTGATAACACTGTGGACTTGCCTATCACTCAAGTGGTTTCATCCCTGTTAGTATTAGCAACAAGGACAAGAGAAAAAGGTCTATTTAATTCCCTTTTTCTTTCTTGCCAGCACTAGCTAAATAGCACCTTCAGCCTTTGAATGTTGTAAAAAAATTTGGAAGGAACAGCTGATTTTATGGGGGAGACTTACAGAATATTTGCAAACATCTGGCACTAATTGCAGGAGTAAGTTGTTATAAGGTAAAGCAAAGCACAGCCCTGCTCACACCACATCAGAACAGCTCTGTCATGCAGTTGCTTTGCAAAGGGAGCATTTTATCTACACTTCCACTCTTTTGGGAAGTGTCAGGTATAGACTGAAAGACTGTCTTGCTCACTAGGTGACAGCAAGCAGATGTGATTAGCAGCTGTGCTAGGGCTAAAAACTTCATAGACATGCGAAAAGGGGGTAGGAAATTTTTCCTGTGTTGTGCTTAGCACTGGAACTCACGTTTCTTGCTAGGACTAACAAATTTTAGCTTTGTCCATGTATTTGACTTTGGTAAAGCAGAGGAAGCTTTTATGACAAAATTAGTTAAAAGACAGAAGAAGAGGCTGAGGGGAGAGCTTCTCACTCTTTACAACTACCTGAAAGGGGGTTGGAGTGAGGAGGGGGACAGCCTCTTCTCCCTGGTGGTGTGTGACAGGACCAGAGGTAATGGATGTAAGCTGCACCAGGGGAGGTTTAGACTGGATATCAGGAAACATTTCTTCACTGAAGGGGCTATCAAACATTGGAATAGTCTGCCCAGGGCAGTGGTAGAGTCTCCATCCCTGGAGGTATTTAAATGCATGTGGACCTGGTGCTGAGGGACATGGTTTAGTGGTGAGCTTGCAGGGTTTGGTCAAAGGTTGGACTAGATGATCCTGAAGGTCTCTTCCAACCAGAGACATTCAGTGGTTCTGTGATTCCAGATATTAAGAAAGGATCAACTTGGCCTTTCTTTGCTCACAGAGAAAAAGAGCGTGATAGGTTTTAACCTTTAAAGCTAGAGGTGGTTTTTTTCCTGTTTCTTATCTATACTCAAAACCAGTTAGAGACTGAACATGGGGGGAAAAGCCTGAAACAATCACATGAACTCCTAATGATGGTAGTAAAAGGAAAGATTAATAGAAAGGGCTCACCTCTGGTTTATGTCTTTACAGTTTCCTCTAATGAGGTACAACGTTGAGTAACTGGTGTCACATGTCATTGGTGAGGTTGGACTAGATGATCTTGAAGGTCTCTTCCAATCAAAGACAATCCAATCCTGTGATTCTGTGGTCTAGTGTAAGCAGTTGTTACTTTTCAGAGCACTGAGTTAGCATATCCTTTCTTTTTTTTATGAGAGATTTGGGTTTGAAAAGGCAAATAAATCTAGATATACTTGGTACTTTTCTTATGGTCTCATTTTGTAGCTTTTTCCAAGGAGTAGAGGTTTTGGTTCACGGATTTAAAAACTGAATCTAAAGACAAAGAATCAGAGAAGCAGGAGAAGTCTTAGTATGCCTCTTACTGCTGACTAAAATGAGGAGTCTGTCCAAAGCTGATTGACGCTAATTTATTTAGCAAAAATCAAAAGAACAATTTTGCTTTATTGGTCACTGTTTTGCAATTAAGGATAAGTTTTGAACTTCTGGAATGCTATTCAAAGGGATGGAGGGGGAGCAAGGGGAAGAGAAGAGAGGGCAGGGAGTAAAGGACACAAAGCTTGTATTTCTGATCATCATGGTCTTCCAGGAATAGAAGTAGCACATTTCACACTGCTTGCTGGTTGCTTTCAGCAGTGGGAATCCCCTCCGGCATTTATGTCTTGAACACTCCCTCTGGCCGCTCAGCTTGAGACTTAATAAGCAAGGACACAAGCTACTAACAAAAGAAGAAATGTTCCGCTTATTATTCAGTCTTAGAGCAACACTTAGAGTGTTTTCTTTCTTTATTTAACACAGGTAAATGTAGTGCAGGCAAAGCCAAACTAGCAGATACATCAATCTCACTCACAGAACATTTTCATACAACTCTCGGGCAGATGCCCGGGTCCTTAACATAACTAGTGAGTAGCTGCCTGGAGTCTCCCCTACTAAGGATTCAAACAGTCTGTTTAGTTTGTGTGAAGCTGCCCAGACTTCCTCTACCCATCTTTTTTTTCCCCCCTACATGCTCAGATTCTCTCCATGTATCTGCTTCCAACCAACTTAATTGTCTAGAAAAAGCATGCAAACCCAAACAATGGCTTTCTATTCTAGAGCATCGTGCTGCAAAGGACATAAAAAAGTCACCTGGTCCTTTCTAAGACAGAATCAATCACCATTTCTGACAGACATTTCCCTAACTTGTTTCTGAAGATCTCCAAGTATATCTGCTTGGAAAACTCTCCAACCAATACATTCTTTGTCCTTATAATTTCCATGCTTTTCCTGGCATGTCATATGATTTTTTGATTGAAATGAAATCCATTACTTCCTGTCCTTTCCCTCACAGAGGATCTTGTTCTACATATCTGTCAATATCCACTTCCAGGTGCCTCTTCTGGAAGCTAAGAATTATTCAGGTTAGTCTTTCCAGCATCTGATTTTCTAGATCTGATTGTTCGTGCTGCTCTCCTGTGGTTTGTCTCTGTTTGGCATTCTTGAAGTCCAGTGCCCAAACCTCAAAGTAATTTGAGCCAAATGGAAAAACAAATCTCCATGAAGTTTTATTTTTCAGGAGTATCATGAAGCTATCTCTCAGTAGCTCAAAATCATCTTTTCCTGGAGAATGCTCCAGCTGGAGTCCAATGGAAAGGAATTTGTGGGGTCAACTAGTTTATACAACTTGGTCTGTGGGGCCCTCTGCAGAAACTAACAGACCCTGCAAGAGACAGGTAGGCTGGCTAATGGTCCCTAATGCAATCAGTGAAATTTGCAATCTGTTGTATAGATCAGCACTGATGTCAGGCTGTACCCATTTTACAATGCCCTACGAAACTGTGTTAACTAGAGAACTGTCACAGTAAGAGCAGAGGCCCACAATGGGCACAGCAAGGATGCAGAGGAGAGGGTAATCCAAGCATATTCCTTTTCTCTGAGAACTCCCAGGGACAGAACCGGGTATGGGGGAGCCTTTTCCCCAGGGCAGCTGGCACTGCTTACAACCATATGAAATTTAGGGACAAAATAACTGGTCTGTCAAGAAATTTAGCCAGTGGAAGCACAGGCAAGCAGCTACCAAAGGACCTTTGTACTCTCTAAGGTCATTGGTTGAGTCAGACTTTTCTCACAAAACTGTTTGCACATCCATGTCTCATTTGGGCAGGAAAGGGAAACATTCCAATCTGAAAGAACAAAGACTTTATTTGATTTGCTGGTTGCTGTCTTGAAAGGCTCTTGTCAGCCTGACTTTTGCCTAGGGGGAGAGAATTGCCATGGTGTGAGGCTTCCAGGCAGATGGCTGGAAGCAAGCGCCAGGATCAGCGCCTCCCTGTCAGCCCAGCTGTAGCTCCCAGATTGGAAAGATCTCATGCTCTTTGCCTCTAGGTAGAAAATGTGAATGATAAGAGCCTGACAGAAATGTCAGCTCCCAACTGCGTGACAATTCCTCCCCTACACAAATTTAAAGTAAGAGTCAGGTAAAATTGGAAATTTTCAAAGAAATATTATCTGAAGGACAGTTATTAAAAGGGCATTTTCTGTAGAAAAGAATGACATCCTTTCCACTCTGACAGTAAACTGCCAACTATTGCCACTCGTTGATGTCTCAAAACCTTTGAGCTCTTTTCTAGATGTTCTTTTCTAACCCATGAGCTGTTGGCTCTGATTCCCTTTGCAACACCTCTCAGCCTCTCCTATGAGCCTTACCCTGCTCACTTCACCTGCTACCTTTTCCCCTTTCCCCAGTGCCTCTATGCTTTTCCAGCAGAATAAAAAAAGGGATCAAGCAGAGATCTTGCTAATCAGAGATATCTTGGTGCTAGCACTAGCAAATGACGGCACTGCCAGCTCAGTGATTCCAGTTTTCATGTTTCTTTCTTACTCTTTTGCTCTATTCAGAGTTAAAATGTGTTAGGTCACTTACACTCCCACAATTATACAGTGCCTCACATTTTGACATTTCAGATTCAGCAAGAGTCTCCAAATCCACACATAGCTGAAAGGAAAAGCAGGGAGAGAAGGCAAGAAGAGGAGGGAACCGTAAGGAAGCTGTATCTCTCCGCTACTGTCCCAGTGATCTGTGTTTTCACAGGCCTTACACAGCCACAGCTGCACAAGCTCTCCATCAACACACACTGGTACTGGATCTTGAAGCTCCTAGACTATGTAATTCTATTAAATGCAACCTAACAGCCATTTTTCTGAAATGGTCTATGCTTTACCTCTGCCACCATTCCTTGAGAAGTACGTTGCCAGTCCCCAGACCTATTAGAGATTGAGTTTCTTGATAACTTCCCCATCACTAGAACAATCTCATTTCTTGCACATCAGGGTTCTTCCATCACATCTACACCCTTCCTAGTGCTCCGTCTTGCTCAGCTGTAGTTTACAGCCAAAACCACAGGCAACCTGCTGTCTACTGACTGCATATCACTGTCCACATCCATTAAAAAGTATTGATTGGCACTAAGGGAAATGCTGAACTCCAGTGCTGTCCTGTCGGCTCACCAGGAACTCAGCTAACATCCCAAGATACTGTAGCTTTCATCACCAGTGCTGGTGTATCTGTGTAGGTTTTGCAATGCTCTCCAGCACTAACGCTCCTGGGGTGGAACCCCTCTTTGGTAGGGTGGGAAATAGAAAACCTAAGTCCTCTACACAGCCTCTGTGGTTGCTCACAGAGCAGGGAGCCAAGCTTTCCCTTCAGATTCCCTCTAAAGCGAAATCAGTTTCTCTGGGCCACCTGCTGACATCTTCAGTAGGAATTTTTAATGTGTGCACTTCAGGCCTCACCTGCTGCGTTTCTACATCTGTGTGTGTACTACTTATGCGAGGTCAAGCAATGCGACATTCAGCTGGGGAGGCAAGTGCCGACCCCAAATAGCATGGTCGGCTGGCTCTCGCTCGGGGCCTGGAGGGGTGAGTGAAGCCAGCACACGAGCACCGCTTCCTTCCCCTAAACATCCAGCTTCCCACAAACAATCCACTGCCAAAGTCACCACTTTCAGCCAGCTAGCACTACTCTGTTACTAGTAATTGCAAAAGCCATTAATAAAAGAGGGGAGGGGGGGAAGCAAGACACAAAAGGGAATAAATACTGTACATAGCCAGAAGGCCTTTCCCTCCCACACATATGATTCACTGTTGTTCCTTGCCTCACATGGGAAAATGTTGTCCTGCTGAATATGTACCTTAAAGGCAACTCTGCCTCAGAGACATCGCATATGCATATTGATAACATGCACTTTGTAGTGCCTAGAGATGTTTTTAACGAGGCTTGCTGAAATGTACCAACAACTTTTTCTCTTCTCCTTCTGTGTGCCACAGATGATTTTTAAATGTGTTTCCTGGTGGTCTTTATCCCCTGTGAGAAAGAAGAAGGATGGCACAGACAATAATTCAGATGGCAGGAGAGGGGAGAAATGGCTTTCCATCCTCCCCAGTTGTGCAGGCTGGTGTGGACCTGCAGACCCTTGTTCCCTTGAAACATCCACATAAGCTCTTGGGATTTTCCACGCAGCGACTAGAGAGGCACACCAAGCACCACTTAAGCAGACTATAGGGAGAAGGCCAGGATGAAGACCATTCTGCCAGCAGCAAGGTGGTTGGAGAACCACTTTGCACAGGTCACCTTGTGGGGCTCACATCCCATTAAACTCCACCTGCCTCTGCACCTTGACTATATGATTGGCAGAAGTTAGGTGAAGTTTCCTCATGATCTCAAGGTAGTGGGAAGAGCAGTGACCTATATATCAAGTCCTTCCAAGACTAAACTTCCGGTCTCCCTTTGTGTAGCTCTTTGTAACTAACACTATTAATTTAATATAATTTATTTTCAATGTCTGCCTCATGGTGATGCAAGCAATTACAATGGAGATTCAGAGCCATCAGAAACATGGCCACAGAAACACTGAAATCCTACACACTCTATTCTCTGTGGAGTAACTGCTACTGTTGTACCAATAAGATACCTTTCTGGTCCCTTCCTACCACTGGAAAGTAGTAGACTCTACTCCATTTGTGCTTCCCGAAAGGTTACACAGATGCAGTGTCTGCTTCAAAGCATGGAGCTAAGGAGAAAACCCACAGCGCCCACCAGCACACTATTGAGAAGGACATGCTTGGTGGGAGGCAGGCAGCTGTCTGAAAACAGACAGGAGAGGGGATGACTTCCCTTGCCCAGGACTGCATTCGAAGGCTGAGAAACGCATGGCATGATCCACCCACCCTAATGACCAGCTAGCTGGGGGGTACACTGCCAGTCATCCCCAGTAGTGCACCACATCCTTAATCTTGCCTCTTCACGTACCTAAAACAGCGTATCTACTTCAGAACATTACGTAAAGATATATGAACAAGCTTGAAATAGCTTTGTTCAGGCATCAGGATCAGCTATTTGCAGTGGAATAAATTTTCAGCAGTGCTGCTGTTAAACTGTCCTCATCACCTGAGTTTGCTCATATAAAACTGCTTGTGTCCCTCTACCATGGCAGCCAGAGATGGAGGAGAGGTGGAGGGACTGTGTGTAGCCTCATCTCTCCCTCATCAAGGGAGACAGTTATAGTGGGCAATGCTAATTTACCTTTATTTACCCACAGAAAATGTGTCTCACTTAAAAAAGTTTGGTCTATTCTTGCTTTTACTTGCTGAACCAATGCATGTAGGGTGCTTTAAGCATCTTACAAACAGCTACTCCAATGGCTCATAGATTATGATATAATTGCTGGTTGGTGATGGAAATCAGAGAACTTGCTTAGAGTGATAGTTCCAGAACTCAAATATAAATGTCTACTCTTTCCTGAAACCCTCCTTTTTCAACAAAATCCATTATTATACATGCCATGCTTTTCCTTCCTTCCTTCTTCACAGTAAAATGTCTTTGGGGAAAGCAGACCCTTGCCTGAAATGAGCACACTCAAGTGGAACACGCACACAGAGGTATGCTCTGGCTTTCATTGGTTGTGGAACTACAGATGCTGCTTCTATTAAAAAATAAAAGTTAGATAATGATTAATCTGCAAAATTTGGTGAAGCTTTGAGGCACCGTAACACCACACAGATTTGATTACAGGACACGTCTTTTCTGTGGGCCAGGACTCTGAATAACTGTGATGTTTTCTAGAGAAGGATGCTCTGTGAATATTGTCGCAAACAAGGAGCTCTCTGGGAACTTGTCAGTGGTGTGAACGGTTCAGGAATTGGAGCCCAACACAGTGTTCCAGCTCAACTGCAATGCCCAAGTACCCTCGCTGTGTACTCTCCACCTCGAGATATTTTCGAACACTGTTTGGCCACAAATTTTCTCTGCTTTCTTCTGCATAAGTTGAGAATTGCAAAGGGTTGGGTTTTTTCCCCCATGATTTTGTTAAGAAGAGATAGGTTCAATTTTGGATAAAGTCCTTTAGTAGGCTATGTATGCATATTCCGCAAAAAGTACTTCGACTCTCATAGAACATATTCATTTGAATGTTATCCAGTATCAGCTTGTTTATATCCCTCCAGATATATGGAGAGTTTCCCAGCCTTGAAAGCAAAAATCAAGAGACTAGAATTGTCAGCTATTGGCACTCATTTGAGTGAGAGTTTTTCCTGTTCCTTGCACAGGTCTATATTATTTTTATCCTTTTAGAATTCACTCTTTAATTTTGGGGACCGCTGGAGGGGAAGCTAAGGAAGAAAACCAGAAGCCTTGAGGTAATGACTCAAGTAAGAGTGTTCATACCTTCATTTTCTACGTGTGTTAAAAAGAGAAGGAAGAATGAAACTAGTAAATA
The DNA here is from genome assembly GCA_013396935.1 of Baryphthengus martii. Classification (NCBI taxonomy): domain Eukaryota; kingdom Metazoa; phylum Chordata; class Aves; order Coraciiformes; family Momotidae; genus Baryphthengus; species Baryphthengus martii. The sequence goes on along the minus strand of VWZK01010061.1, from coordinate 67,919 downwards.
CTCCCTGAGAGCCACTGGCAGCAGAGGTGAGAGCAGGGTGACAAGCATCCTGGCTGAGACACAGCTTCCTCCTTCGTCACTGGGGTCACCAGTCGTTGTCACACAGAGAGTCAAGGAAAGAAAGGGGCGAAGGGCTGTGCTTTGTGTGCGTGAAGGGTGCTCCCCACAGGCAGCAAGTTTATAGGCAGGGTGCAGAGGAAGGCAACCAAGAGGAGGAATCGAGGAAGAAGGAGTTTCATTGAGAAGGATGGGAGGGTATGACAAAACAGAAGGAAGGTAGCCATGAATAAATTTAGGCTGGAAATTAAGTGACATTTTCTAGCTTTGAGACCTGTAAGCTCTGGAACAACCTTCCAATTAGAGCAGCTATAGAAAAAAGCTTCTTATAACGTTAAGAAAGGTTGATGTGTTGGATAGAAACCATTATGTTCTATGGTTACTGAAGACGGTAAAGGATTGGGCCCTGTAGCCTTCAAGATCTTTTCCTTGTCTGTGTTCCTAATTAAATGAAGCATTTGTTTGCTGCATATCAAGCTGGGGGTATGTGAACAAACATCTCAAAGGCACAGAAACCTTTCTGTTCCTCCTAGAGCTTCCCCACCAGCAGTCTCCTCCACAGCACAAACCTTACTGTAAACGGTAAAATAAATGCAAGGCTTGAAGAAAAAACAAGCACACACCAGGGGGAACGATGCTAAACAGTGAAATTCTCAACTGCTTCAGTGCAGGTTAATAAGAAGGGTCGCATTCTGACATCCTCGCTCCCTGTCTACCAGCAAAAGCGTTTCTTCTGACACAGAAAACTGTAACTTGGTGATGGAAGTGGACTTAATTACAAAATTCCTGTCAAAGCATCAAACAGAAAGTACAAAAGGAACATTTAAGGGTCATTGAACTATGTTCCCAAGCGCTGGGCAGAAGTGGTGTAACCCAAACAGCATCACCCTACACTTCCCATTTCTAAGGCAAGCAGGACCAAGATAAATGACACATTTTGAATGGATTTATCAGTTTTTTAGCACCATTCCAGTGGGTTTTGGTTCAGTTGAAATCCAAAGTTAGCCTGCAGGTTGGTTTCTAGTTTCTAAAGACCACTTCACCTTTTTGTAGTAAATTCCATCGATCTTAGTGTCAACAATTAGATGTATTGGAACTGCCTGATATTATTATAATGAAGTATGAATTCTAAGAATTCTAAGAAGATTGGCTGCAGCAGAAGCAGCCTGATCAACAGAAAAAAGTGTTTGGACTGTTTTCATATTTGTAGGTTTTTTAACGTTAAGGTGAATGGGCATGCTGAAGTAAATATAAAAGGCAATGAGCCAGAGGGAAAGTAGAAACACAAATGCACACCCTAGTATTTCTGACTGCAATGTATGTGTGGCTCCTGGGGACCATTATGAACCTGCACCCCAGGATGACAGGTCATCCCATGAATAGTCAGTGCTCGGAGCATGCAGTGTCATCAGGGAGGACTTGTGTACTGCCATGTGGTGCCAGGTTTTATTCTCATGGAGAAGCCAGGAGCCTGGCAGAGGAATGCATTTATTTTCCTCACCTCATGCACGTGAGCTTAGGTCAACTTTGTAGTTGAAAACTTGAATCAGTTGGAGTATATCGCATCTCCAAGGCTGATCAGGAAAATGGAGAAAGGTAGAGTTTGCCTCATGCCTCTTTTCTATGACAGTTCCAAGTCACTGCAGTAAAAGGCATTAATGCCAGTCATCACTCTTGCCTTGAGCTCTCAGGGATTTCTGTGTGCTGTATAACATTCAATGAGCAGAGGGACAAAATCAAATAAGGAAGACTGATGTGGCTGTTCTGATATGGAAGATGTGAAAGGATGGGCTGTATGAGTCCTGGAGTACTCCAGCTATGATTCTGTGGCTTGAAAAACAAAACTGGGAGCATTCTCAGTGAGCAGAGGAGAAGAGTTCTGATAGTAATGCAGGGAAGCTGTGGGAGAGCTGCTTTGAAACCAGGGGGCTTCAAGGTGGAAGGATGATGTTTAAGAAGTAACAAGGGCAAAGCATCAGAGGGGAACAAGGGAGCAGAAGGAGAAGTCGTCATGGGAACATGATCTTCAAAAACAGGTCCAATGATAGCATATTTATAAAATAATGACAATACTTCAGTCATCCTCTGACAGCAAAATGCTGCAGCAATGCAGAGGAATATGTGCAGAGCCTGGCTCGCAACGGAGCCAGTACTGAAACATTCAGTCAACTAACCTGATGTTATCTGATAAACACGGTGCCTTTAACCAACAATATTCTTTCACTTTACTTATGCCTTGACTTCACCATACATGTCATCAGCAAGTGCTAAACCTGATGATGTTCAGCCTCTCTGTTTTCTTCACTATTTCATGTTCTTTGGCAGATGGGGCATTGCTTGATGCTCCGGACATGAAGCTTCAAGCCTTTTTTCTAAACATGCCACAGCATATGCAGTTAATACCCTCTTCAGAGAAAAGAAGAGAAAAAAAATAAAAGTAAGCCCAGCCTCCCCCCCGCTACACCATTGTGCAAAACAGAGAGAAAGCAACTGGTGTTGCCATAAGAGGGCACACTGCACCTGTAGCTTCAATCCAGCCCAGTAAATCTCTCCCAGGAATGAGAAGTGCCAGTTGCTTCCCCTCTGTGACTGCACCGAGTTTATGTACTGAAGAAAGTGCAGGAGGCTTTCTACTAAGTTTCCCAAATGTTTGTTTATCTTCTGGCTTCTCCATCCCCACCCTGTGTCTTGCCCTTGCAGTCTCTCTTTGGATTACTTTGAAGTGAAAGCTTCAAAGCTTGCAGGATGCTTGCACTTGAAGTTAGTATTTCTGGCCAGTTTTAACGCATCTGTAATTTCTCATGCTTAGTGTATTTACACCAGGTAGCACACGACCCTGCTTTGGAGAGTGTGCTGTAGCAAGTGAGCAGAAATAGAGCAAGTACCTGTAAAGACTTCTTATCTTGGGGTGAAGAGGTGTAGATCTCTGTGTATTACAGGAGTCACATCAGCAGCACTTTTTGCTAAAATGATTCTGATGCTCAGTAGCAGAAGTGTGGACAAAATTACGAAAAAATATCAATGAGCTGAAGGAATCAATGTCTAAATCATTGATGAAAATCATATTAGCAAAAAGCCCGTGATGCTTTAGGGCCATAAACTTACTAGACAGAAACTACACAACTGGATAGAAACAGAGTATAAGAAAATAGAAATACGCAAAGACTACTCCAAATCTACTCCTAAATTTCAGAGCAAGAACAGCAAAGTCCTTTTGCAGGTAAAGTGGAAAAGTTGTAATAGATGAACTCTGGGAAACAATCTGTCCCTGACAGAGGGGTACCTTGGATGTACTCCGTATTTTTTCCCTTTACTTAGTGACTTTGATAAACATACAGGGAGGAGACCAAGGACAGATTACCTTTATATTCAAATGGTACTTAGCATAATGATAAAGGATAACCTTTTTTTTTTTTTACAACTAAAAGCCTAGACATATTCCATGTCATTCTTTTTTTTAAAAGGTCTGAAAACATGAAAAATTCTCATGTGTGTCTATAATGTACACACTGAACTTACAGTAAAAGTTCAATCTATTGGAAGACTTCTTGTATTAGTGAGATATTTCAGAAACTTGGAGAGAATCTCCTGCAGTTCACACCTGTTTTGATGTGATCCTTGCTTTCCTGGCTGCCTCTACACTGTTTCATGTTCCCTCGGCTCCCCAGGGCTACTTGTTTTATCACCTTTCTAGCCAATAGCCCTCTAGTTTGAGTGCCAGGCTTCTGGGACCAAGATCATTCCTTGTTATTGTATATTATGTTGTTGTATATTGATACTGCACACTTTGTAGTACAGTGAAGCCGTGACCTCCAGGTTGTCATAGGTTAACTCCTAATAATGACAATCTGACCTGCTGGTACAGAACTGCATGTTATAAAAAGTCGTATGTCAAGGAGCAAAACTCACAGCCTTCCTAAATAAGTTGACAAGGCTATTACTACATCTCTGGTTGCTAGAAATGCCACAGCTCCTGTATATTGTTGTCGGCCTGGTTGTTGTCAAGAAGATGAAACTAACTACTTCCGAGTATTATGGCACAAGTGTTCTATACCAAGGATCCCCTACAAATAACTGGATAGCATTTGCTGCTCGCAGACATCTCATGCTATTAGCAGACACTGCATGTTGTTTTTCTATCCCTATTACTGTGGGAATGGCCAGGCATCCTCCTGAAGAAGAGTCTAAGAGTTATTGGACACCACTGGCATGTTGTCCTTTTGTGACCTCCTGAGCAAAGCTTCTAGGACTGATCACAGGGATGGTCTTCAAATGTATCAGTGGAAAGTTTGTTGGTTGGATATAAACAATTGTCATAGATCACTTAACCAAGGTTGCTTTCTACTGAGGGGCACTCACTTGCTCTTTTCCAGTTTCTGAGGGAGATAGGAAATTTGGAGCACAGTGAAGGAACAGGACAGTATTACTCCAATCTACTTCCAGTAGATCTCTGCAAACACAGAATCACAAAATTGCTGCGGTTGAAAAAGACCATTAGGAGACCATTAGATCATCAAGTCCAACTGTTATCTAAGTCTATCAGGGCCACTACTGCACCATATATTTAAGCACCATTTCTAGATGGCTATTAAATATATCCAGGGATGGCAATTCAACCACTTCCCTGGGCAGCCTGTTCCAGTTTTTGATAACCCTTTTGATATATAAATTTTTTCTAATGTCCAACCTAAGACTCCGCTGGTGCAACTTGATGTCATTTCCCTTGCCCTATTTGTTGTGACTTGTGAGAAAAGACCAACCTCAGCCCCCACATCCTCCTTTCAGGTAGCTGTAGAACGCAGTAAGGTCTCCCCTCAGACTCCTTTTCTTCAGGCTAAAAAAGTCCAGCTCCCTCAGCCGCTCCTCATAGGACTTATTCTCAAGACCCTTCACCAACTTCGTTGCCCTTCTCTGGACCTGCTCCAGCACCTTGATGTCTTTCTTGTACTGTGGCACCCAAAGCTGAACACAGTACTTACTCAAGATGCAGCCTCATCAGTGCCGAGTACATTGTAATAATCACTTCTCTACTCCTGCTGGCCACACTATGCCTGATACAGGCCAGGATGCCTGCTTGGCCACCTGAGCACATGCTGGCTCATGTTCCACCAGCTACCCACCAGCACTCCCAGGTCCCTTTGTGCAGAGCAGCTTTCCAGCCACCCCTCCCCAAGCATGTAGCCTTGTATGGGCTTGTTGTGGCTCAAGTGTAGGACTCGGCACTTGGACTTGTTGAAGCCCATATGATTGGCCTCAGCCCATCAATTCATCCTGTCCAGGTCCCTCTGAAGAGCCTTCCTACCTTCAAGCAGATCAACACTCTGTTTTGCTAACTACATGGCCCAACAAAAAGGAGGCAGCCATCAGCAGAAAACATACAGTGAAACTCANTTGTGAAATTCATCCACGTGTCAAGTTCTCTTCAGGGCTTGGGGTTCAGACTCCAGCACTTCACACTCCCACCTAAGTTGATGTCACCTGCAAACTTACTGAGGATGCCCTCAATCTCCTTGTCAAGATCATTGATAAAGATATTAAACAGGAGTTGCCCCAGCACTGAGACTTGGGGAACACCACTTGCTTTAACTGAATTTAACGCCATTTGCTACCACTCTCTGGGCCCAGCCATACAGGCAGTGTTTGATCCAGCAGAGTGTACACTCATCCAGGCCTAGGGCAGCCAGTTTGTTTGTTTTTTTTTTTCTGTGAGGATGCTGTGGGGAACAGTATCAAAGGCTTTGCTGAAGCCCAACATGTCCAGATATCTTCTGAAGTACCTTAGTAGCAGTTGCCACTCGTATGACCACTGAAACTATTTCAGTCGTTGGCAGGGCAAGTGCCTAAACAGCAGCAAATACAAAGAGAACCAGTTGCCTGAAAAACACACAAGTGAGTGTAGATTGTGTCTATATTTGTGAGAAGGTTGGTCACTGAAAGCACACACACTGATAATTTCTTCTCAAGATCCCACAAGTCCATGTTGATAATATAGGAAAGACCTTGTGAATGTGGATGGAAAGCTGGACGTGAACCAGCAATGTGTTCTCACAGCCCAGAAAACCAACCGTGTCCTTGGCTGTATCAAAAGAAGTGTGACCAGCAGGTCAAAGGAGGTGATTCTGCCCCTCTACTCTGCTTTGGTGAGACTGGAGTGCAAATCTGTCTTGTGTCCCGCTCTGGAGCCCTCAGAACAGGAAAGACATGGACCTGTCAGAGCAAGTCCAGAGGAAGGCCACAAAAATGATCAGGGGACTGGAACACCTCTCCCATGAAGAAAGGCTGAGAGAGTTGGGATTATTCAACCTGGAAAAGAGAAGGCTCTGGGGAGAACCTGTTGTAGCCTTTCAATACCCAAAGGGGCTTGTAAGAAACATGGGGATAGGCTTTTTAGCAGGGCCTGTTGTGACAGGACAAAATGTAATGGTTTTAAACTAAAAGAGGTGAGATTTGGAAGAAATATTTTACGAGAGTGGTGAAACACTGGCACAGGTTGCCCAGAGAGGTAGTAGAAGCCCCATCCTTGGAAATGTTCACGGTCAGGTTGGATGGGACTCTGAGGAACCTGCTTTATTTGAAGGTGTCAGTGCTCATTTCAGTGGGGTTGGACTAGATGATCTTTTAAGGTCCCTTCCAACCCAAACCATTCTATGCTGCTATGATTCTGTGACTTGCAGACCTTTGGGTTCAGAGCCCTGACATCTAGATTCAAGAGATTTGCTTCTCCCAAGGAGCTTGGCTGCTTTATGGAGCACACTTCAATTGGGTAACCTCAATTCTGGTAAGGAGGACTTAGAGCACATCGTCTTGTTGTTTGAATAATTTATTTTTGTTGTCACTGGACAGGATACCGACTTATCCTCACAGCACAACATTACAGCTTTGTTTCCACACATTAGTTTGACTGAATAGAACAGCAGAAAAAGGAGATCTCATTTCTTAACAGAGATTAGAACAATTTATTGCTGCCTCTGGGACTGTGAGCTCATCTTTGAGCTGGCCTTACTAATTAGCAACAAAAACTCCTGCTTCCCTTATGAGATTGGTTTGCAACAGGATTTTGACAGAAGCTCTGAGGGTCACGTAAGGAATGTTCTGAGGGACTACTTGGGATGATAAATTGAAGAAAAATACTAAAATATAGAGTAATTCCAAATGTGAAACACTTAATATGCGATATTGCTTGCTGTGAAATGTCTTTTGAAATACCTACTTTCATGCTCTTTATTTCACCATCTATTTTTAAAACAAATTTTATTCTTAACACAAACATTTTTCTCATAGTCTCTTTGAATTTACGTTAGCAGGGTCACGCTACACAGAACACACCACCACTACTGCACCGTCTCTGGCAATTTCTGTTAACTGTTGTTTGAGACAGCTTCCAAGCCACCTGAGGCCACCTCCTATTATGCAAACCAAGACTTCTGGTATCAACTGATCTAGCCCAGTCTAGGGGTTTTTTGAGCTCCCCTGCACTGCTGTGAGAGGCATAACCACTCTAATACCCTGACAGTATTTAATCCCTGAGTCATTCCCAGCGGAGACACTTCACATGCTTCTTTTGTTACAGACCACAGCATCATTAAAAAAAAAAAAAGGTTAATGTAAGTGTGTAGCAACTTGCTACTAGTAAGTTGTTTCATTATTAGTTTGGGTGTATTCTTTAAGTCCTGGAGTCGACAATTCCAGCTCTTACAGTTGTAACAGATGATGACGTGAGGTTTCAAAAACACCAGACAAAATGTTTTTAATTTAAAACTCCTCTAACTTTAAAAAGAGAATGCTGTGATTCTGCATCCTTCAGCACAAAGGGTGATATTTTGGAACTGGCACAGCAGTTATTGTAAAGCTTTCCCAATGTTATTGCAAACCTGGGCTTGTCTTGTTTCACCAGACAGCAAAATGTAACCAAAACTAACCTTGCCCCCTATTTAATAGTAATTACATGTCCCCAGATACTCATTAATGATCTCCTTCAACCCCAAACTCAAATTTGCGGGTCTAGGGCAGCTGAAGAATATCAGACCACCCATTGCAGCCTTGACAGTCAGGAGAGCTGGAAGTAGCAAGCAAAGGGAAGGGAGCTCTGTCTCATCAATCAAAAAACCACACCACCTCTGGCTGAGCAGGTTTTTTAAAGGTCTGCTACTGCCGTTAAGGCAGGACAGGGGAGGCACAGCCACAATGTAAATTTATATGATCAAGGTAGTATTTTTGGGACTACTATTCCTTTAAATTCATATGTAGGTCTGCAGAAAAAAAAACAGTTTACCCACAGAAATCACATGCCTGGGGTATACAGATGTCTTTCAGGTATCAATCTCACTAGTGAAGTTTGGCTTGTAAAAAAAGGGAATTAAAAATATTCCTGATGTTATTTTTTTCAACAGATTATCATTATCAGAGGCACTCCAAGTAGATGGAAATATCTACTCAGAAAAAAAAAAAGCAGAAAAAAAAAAAAAGAAGAAAAAAAGAAGAAGAAAAAAAAAAGAGTGTGTTTTAGTTCAGTAGATATTCTCAAGGAAAGGATGTGGTAAGATCCTACAGCCATGGTTGGAAATGAACTGGCTCATCTTCAGGACTTCCCGACTTGGTTTCCCTTAGAAGATACAAAGCAGACAAGAGAAAACTATCGTGTTTCAGCAAAAGCAAGTTGTGTTGTGTTTACTCCGTATAGGTGTAACAACTCAATACTTGCAGAGGGCATTCAAACCACAAGGAAAATATTGCCCATGAGAGCAGACAAGGCTTCCTCTTCGCAGTCTAGTCTGCGGAATAAACACTTCGTGTTGGCTGGATAGATGCTAATACTTGTAAGAGAGAATATACCGATGTTTAGAAAAGAAGAATGGGAGTCATTCTGTCTGTGCTATCTTCCCAGCTAAAGTGCACTATGAAATCTTAACCATTTGTAATGCACGCATGTATAGCGTTTACTTAGACATATATGTGTGTATATAAGTAGAAACATATAAATATACATAATATTGATATATAAAAAAATATACATATATGTAAATGTAAATATCACAGATATACAGGCATATAGAAATGTAATAGTAAAAACAGTTTTAACCATTTCTTTGAACTGTAGGACTGACTATTTGAAAGCCGCTTTAGCTGTAGGATTTTCTTTTGGGAACTGGAAAGCTTGTTATTTAGGTCCTTCCACTATGTCCTTTCTTGGAGGCAGAGGTAAGAACTCCTCATGGCTCTACAGGAGCTGTCTGGGGAGCAGTCCAGAGTGACACAGTTCATTTATTGATTTGCCAGGTGCTTGTCTCCTTCTCTGCCTGCCCTCAGCTTGTCTCCACGTCAGCTCTGGCCATGCATGACCCTGGATCTATTTTTCCACTGTTGCATTAAATCCACAAATGAATTAAGACATCTGAAGTCCTGCTTGCTCTGAATCTTCTGCCCATGAAGACCCTCTAAAGGGAAGGTACCTCTGGTCTTGGTGATGGCAAAGGGACCTTTAAATATTTATGTAGATATGTCCTCTGAGCTGATGCTGCTCAAAATTGTACAAGGCAATTATTTGTACATGACAAATCACTTGAGACCCCTTTCCAGGGCTTAGGGATATGATGTGGATTTCCCACCCTCTGACTGCAAAACTGGAAATTAGTACCTAAGTTTGCACCTTGTGTTGCTAGGATTGTGTATTTCCTAATTGACCCTGAAATGTATGAGATGGTTCACTGTTGACTGAAGTTCGCAGAGATGTAAAATGACAACTTTTCAGTCTCCTTTCAGCACCTGAGACTCCACCCATGCCGTTTGTAACTGCCAGAAGGTGAATTTTCTCCCTTTACACAATGTTTACCTATTGTTGGCAGAAAAACTGCTAGCCCCTCAGACACTGAAAATGAGAAACAAAAGGAAGACAATATAAGAAATGCAAATACTATTTAGGCAACTGTCTCAAATATGAAGGTTTTAATGACAAATTCTAAATAATTAACAAAATGTCAAGAATATGGATAAAAAAGGCCTAGACTCAAAAGAAAAGTTTAGATCCATTATGAAACAGAATCATAGAATCATAGAATGGTAGGGGTTGAAAGGGATCTCTAGAGATCAATAGTCCAAATAAAGTTTATGGAAACTGTGTGTTTTATTATGAAAAATACCATCTGAATTGAAAATGAAGAATCTGAATAAGAAATTCAGATGCTTGAAGCTTCATGGTAAAAAACTTAGCAGTCCCCATAGGGTCCCAAACCCGTTGAAGTGACAGTTGCCTATGCAGGCAATGTAGACAAGGAGAGAGTGGCAGTAGATCCTGCAGAGCAAAGACTTCAAACAGCCAGAAAAGTTAAAGCATCCTCAAATGACATTCTTTGAGAAAAAAATAAACAAACAAAAAAGAATAGTGAAAGACTTCACTACAGGAGAAAATGAATTGTTCTATTTAATTTCATAAATTGTCTGAGGATTCAGCTTGTTAGAAAAGATAAAGTTTGGACAACTTGAAAGAAACAGAGATCTGTAAGAGGAAAAAAGGCCAAACTATCCCCTTCACACCGCCAAACAAAGACACAAAGCATTTTTTCTAAGTGGGAAGAGAATAAAATCATTTTGCTTGGACCTTTTCCTCACCACTCAGACACAAGAGCAATAGCTGCTATATATAAACCCTAGATGCTCTTCAGCTGTGCTCAACCAAAGGATATTTATTTTAACTCAGAAAGGCTAGTGGTAAAAGAAGTTGGGGGATATTTTATTTCCACAGTGATAAATTAACCTATAGATTGCTTCTCTAAGGGTAGCTCTAGGAATGACTAGGATGCAGAGGGATCCAGATGGACTTTTTGACCTCCTCTGCTAAAGCTCCTTCCATGGTATTTGCTGGGCTTTTTCAAAGCTAAAAGGTTGGAGGACACAAAGCTTTATTCTCACATTTTAGTCTTGAGGCTAGAGGAGCTTCTGTTTTTATGCCCTAGCAATGTTTGCCTCCAGTAAATCTGAAGTATGCTGAGCAGCTGTGGAAGAAGGAAGAAAAACAAAAAGCCTTGTGTCTGAAACATTTGTGTTTGTGTGCATCCTACCCTGTACAGCTGGTCTGACTCAGCTCTGAGAAGATGCTGTGCAGCTGTTTCTCTGGAGCAATACCTGTGGGCAAACAGCAGCAGAGTCCAACATCTATGCACATCTTCCTGATCTCCAGAGTTCATTTTATTCCTACTCTGTCATATTTAATCATGAAGCATTAGGCTTTTTCTTACTGGATATTCATGTGCGTATGCTCAGAACTTACAGGACCAATTGACGATTGTTTCAGTTCTCCTATTGAGTTGGTTTTTTGTTGGTTTTTTTTTGTTGTTTTTTGTTTGTTTGTTCGTTTTGTTTTGGTTTTTTTTGTTTTGGTTTGGTTTGTTTTTCTTCTCCAAATCAGAGCCCAGGGATTTGCCACAAGCCCAAATTCCATCTTTTCAGAATTGATTACTTCTTTGCTGGGACACTGTTTACTCTGATGAATTGTTTAAGACTGGGTTTGACTGGTGCAAACCGACTTCATCTCTTCTGTGAAGCTAAGGCAGGATTTAGCTTGTGTACTGTACAGCTCTGGCAAGTCAAGATAGATGAAATGACCCCCTCTGGGGCAACTCTGCCGCTGCCTAGAGAAAGTGGCTCCAAGTCCAAAGTGGCAGTAGCAGCTTGAAGAAGATCAGAGAAGGAGGCTCTGGAGACTAAACCATCTCATTCCAGCTCTGATGAGCTCATTCAGCTGGAAAGGCAGGGAATAAAGCAAAACAAAACAAAATAACCATGCGTTCTACTCTGAAATGGAACTAGGCTCTGTGATACCAAGCAAGTGGAAATAATTAGGTACTGGAACAGAATAGGGGAGATACTAGATATTACTGGAATTACCAAAGGAATTTTTTTAGGAAAAATGACTAATTCTCCAATGTTCTGAGATTTGCTGTTCCAAAGTAAAGCAACAATCCCCACAGAATAGATGGAGCTAACCCTAAGGTGGAGTGAGATAATGGTAAACTATTCCTCAAGCTAGAAGATTCCAAACTGTGTAAGGTAATCAATTTTTAAATGGTTCGAGTGTGGAAAAAAAAAAAGCCTTATGGCAAATGAACCTCGGGAGAAAGAGCAGCAGAACCCAACCGACTCCATGGCAGTAGGAGACAGCTGTGACCCTTCTTCGAGCTGAAAGCCATAATGGCTCAGAAATAAGTGGAAATAAATGACCAAGTCATTAGGAACCCAGTGGGGCATGCAGCAGTCTCAAATGGCAGCTGATCTTCCACGGTTTTACTCACTGATCTTGTCCACTTTTGGGAAGAAGTAAAACCGATGGCTGAGTAAATTTGTGCATCTCTGTGCATCTTTGACACATGTGTGTGCACACATAGAGTCTATTAATGTGAACTTTTAGACATATTGTGAATTCCAGAGCTTTTCATGAAAATTCGTATCAGAAGTGAGGTAGAGATCATAGATCGTAAGAAGGTCATTGCTGTGCCTGAGTGGAGAAAGCGGTTGGGAACTCTTTGCCAGGCACACCTGCAGAAAGCCTCTGCCTCTCTGCATCACACATGACAAGGTGAGGGACAAATAACGTAACCTCCTTTCACCTTTCAAAAGAACCTTGTGAAAATTTGTATAGCTTGATTATGCCACAGTCTTTGTACTTGTAAGAACTGCTTTTCTAATGAGGCAAGAAAGGTCGAAAGGAATTAATAGCCAAGATAACAGTTATCAGTTTGGTATAAATACAGCAGCTTATAGTGTTTGCAATACACCCCAATCTGCAACAGAGAAAGGAGTCTAAAGCCAGAGGAGGGTTTAAAAGGAAGCTGATATTGGGAATATCTACACTCCAGGTTCTCTTTTTAAGCAGATGACTGGGCCACAGTTGCTGTTTGTAGTTGTCACTGTTGAGGCCACTCTCGCTACTGAAGCTTAGATTAAGGGCATCATTCACCTGGCATAGCTCAGCCTCTCCCATTTGATGGCTCAGATGTGATCTACAAGCCTACATGCAGCTCCTCATACAACAGGGACCACATTTTAATCCTGCAAGTGCCGGTACTCATGGGATAAGGGGTACACTGCAAAGATCTCCCTTGCCTGCACTGTTGTTTTCCTTCCCAGGACCCTGCTTCATCTTAACCTTGCAGACAGCTACACCACTACTCGTTTGCCTTTCAAACTCTCCAGGCACCTAGATTCCTGCTTTGTAGTGTCTCAAAATGAGAAAGTAGATCCTGTCTTACGTAATTGTGACCCTGAAATAATTTTACTAGTTCTGCCTAAATTCCCTTGGGAACCTGTTTTAGTAAGGTATAGATGACGTGTGCAGTCAGTTACACACCACACACGGAGACACAAACAACTCTAAGCCTCTTCAGAGCTGCTTCTGGAGCTTGGATGTAAAGAAGCTGAAAGCATGAGCCAAACCATCGCAAGGGGTGAGTTTCGGCTATGAGTCTGCTCTCAGCCCTTCCTGTTGATTAGATGCAATGCCAGGTGATGGGTTTTCACATTAATCATTTGCATTTACCTCCATGAATGTCATATATGTGTTAGGAGCTACATTTTGCATTCCAAGCAAGGAGCCAGACAAACAGAAAGGTAACTGCTACAGGATGGGCTTTCTGTTGCCGAATTCCTTGTGAGATCTTAGTCTCACAAGTCATACCTTAGCAAAAGGAATCTGAAGAGTCAGTGTAACTTCTACCACTTTTCAAAACCTCAGCTCTCCACTAATCCTATGAGTTTTAAAACCATCTGACAAAATTGGTGATGTACGTACATCAGCGTAATTTTTGCTCTACTTGGTTTAGCTCGTTTCCATATAGACATTAAAGCTCTTTCACAATCACTTCTCTTCACTGATGAATATTTTTCTGCAGCAAATAATTTATTTTCAGTTGCACATACTCCCAGACTCCTCTTAGACATGCTCTGTTGGCTGGATAGGGTTCTTCCTTTGATTTCAGTCGTGAGCTTCAGGATCATTAAATGTTTCCAGTGACCACATGACATCTTTTTTTTTTTTTCTTTTAACAGATAATTTATTTGCAACAGTAGTGTGAGATACAGTAGAATACAAGTGGGAACCAAATAATCATGTATTATTTTGTAGTGTATTTTTCAGTAGATTATTCCAAATGTTACATATGGAAATTATAAGCTCTATAACATTAGTTCTGGTATCATGGTGACTAAGTATTTCAACAATAAGCAGTCTTGTGGAAAAATCCATGTCATAGTTTGCTTTACCTCATCTGTCCTAAATGACAGACTGCAACAGTATGATTTAGATCTTCAGTCTGTATCTGCACCTTGTCTATTTAGTAAATCCTTGAGAAACTCAGCTACACACAGGCTCATTTGCGATACAAAAAATTGTGCATGGTGTTTTCATTTCTCAGAATGAAAAGTTCACAATGTAAATTCTCACATATTTTATTTTGATTAAAAATACTGGATGGTGTAAAATATCCTGAAAGTATTACACAGATTGCAGAAAAAATGTTGCAGAGCACAACAGCAACTGCTCTACCACCAAGCACTAGAAAGGTGGAAATCTGAAGGCCATCTAGATTTCTAAGCAGATACTGTGGCAATCACTAATAAATAGAAATAAAACACATTTTGAAAAGCTCATATGCAAATACATATGACAAGCCTAACCACTGCATGAGACGAAACTTTGAGTCTTGCTCCAGCTTCCATGGAATGAATGGACACAGCTCCCAAATACTTCAACAGGAGAAGGCTTACGATGGCAACTCAAATGCTGCAGGATTTCATTTTTCTTCTTTTTTTTTTAATTTTTTTTTTAATTTCTCCTGATAATAGAATTTTGCTGATAAGCTCCTCAGAGTTCATGCAACCTGAAAGGTATTTGTGTGCCTCAGTATAACAACCCTTAGCTTCCATCCTTTCTTCTCTCAAATCTAGTAATTAAATATTTTAATGTGTCTGTTGAATTGCAAATATAGTATTAGAAACAATTGTGTCATTATGAAGGAGTGAGAGACTCACCCATAGGTATTTTCGGACCCCAGAATGACAACATGTCAGGCAGGTTTCCTGTGATATCCGCACATCATCATAAACAAATGACATTTACTGTGTCCCACTCCAATTAATAAAAACTTTAAGAGGACACCATGTTATCAGGTGAAATTTAGAGCTGAAGGCCTTTAGAACATAAATCTCACTCACATATTATTAAAATACATGTTTTTAAATCATATTAAGGCAAAATATTTCCAATCCATACAAAAGCCAGGCTTGTGTATTATTTAACCAAATGTGACTATTGTAGAGAGATGATACCACTGCGAAACAACTTACAGAAGCACATATCCCTGCAGGTCAAAGCTAAATTGAGTCCTAAGGGCTGCTGAAGAGTGACGTTCCATTACATGGGTGGTGATCTCTTGTGGTGGGGCAGAGCCATCTGTGATGACAGCAACTCCTAAGGATTTACTTTAGGGTGGGTCATAAACCGCAAGTTGAATGCCTCTCCTTCTAGAATTAAGTATCTTACTGAAAGACTCTGATCTTTGAAAAAAAACAGGGAAGTGCATGAGATAAGCCATCAGGCCCCAGAAAAACTCAGGCCCTTTTCTACTGCAGTCAGTAACAAACTTCTCCACAAATGTCATTCTGTGGGAGCAGGAGCAGACCTACCTTATCTTCCTTTCCTACTAATGTCCAATGCATGGCAACACCCGTTACTGTCTAGTGGCATCTAGTTTAGCTTCCCTTCTTTCTCCTAATCTTCGTAGGAGTCTCAGTATGTTATCTCCAACACTCTCTTTGAGCGAGGAGTTCTCCTGGGACTGGTTTGGAGTATTTGCCACACTTCACTACTACAGAGTGTTTCAAGGAAAAAAAAAATCCTCCTAACTGAAGCGGCTGGTGCTATGCTCATGTGATGCTCCCTTCAGCAGCAGGAGCAGGCTGGCTGAGGAAAATATGCATCAAGCCATTTGTGTGAAGGACCCTTAAGCATAAAACAAATCACAATTTCTTATTTAAATAGCACAGTACCATGCAAAATTCACAAATTTAGAGCTTCTAAGGAGCGTTTTTAAATAAAAAACAAAAAAAATGCAAAGCTTTGCTTAAAAATCCACCAGTGCTGTATATTACTCTTTAGTTAAGTCATGCAAAAGGTTTAATCACAGTATCCCTTTAACAAATATAGCATTTGAAGGAAAAATAAAAAAAGAAAAAAAAAAGGGGGAAAAAAAGTCCAGAACAAGTGCCTAGATAAAAAAAATCACAAGTTTTGATGGTTTTCATTGTATCTATTTAGCATAATATTTAACCATCTGAGCAGAGGTACGGCAGGGATCTAAACACCACAGCTGTGTTGCCCTTCCCCAGGAGACTTAGTCCTCGCTGTGGGAGAGAGAGCTCTTATCTGCCGTTTGACATTGTCCCTTGCGGGTCCCTAATCATGTGGATACCCTTGAACCCTGACGCTGTCCCTGTGTTGGGGCACAGCTAAGGACAAGTATCAGCTGCTTTACTAGACCTGACAGGCAGCAACTGCTGTGATGCTGCAGCAGGTATGAGATGGGGAGCGTGTCTGGTGGGAGGGCTCATCCATCAGGAGCAGAGATGTTACTGGGTCAGCCATGGAAGCCCAGCCCTGTGTCGCTGTAGGCCACCTGATGTGCCTGCCAGGTGCCGGGCAGAGACCATGGTCCAACTGCAAATGTATGGAGGAGTCATGAATCTCATGCTGAACACAGGGGGCTTGTGCCGCCCTCTAACGGGGTTCAAGACAAGAAAAGTGAGAAACTAGGACAATGAGTGTGGCAGGACATGCTGGGACTATACAGTGCTGCAGGTTGGGGTAGCAGAATTGCCTTTGGATCGTAGTGCAAAGATTTGTGTGTAGCAGGGGTTTATTATCTCATTAGAAACATCTAATTCCCTGAAATAAAGATTGCATGTAGAGTGTGTCAAAGAGCAGACAAGGCTATTACAACCCACAGTCAGGCTGAATGCTTTTTTTTTCCCCTCTGGTTGTTAAATAGGCAGGAGTAGCTTTTCAATTTCAAAATAAAAACTATACAATTACAGTAATAATACCATGCTCCTGACTGCTCTGCAGCTGCATATTGTAAAACTCAAAGCCACTGATCAGATCCACAAGCAGTAAGCCAGTAACAGCTTTACAGCAATGTTTTGCTGGGGTAGTTATGTCTGTCAAAATACGTCTATAGGGGAAAGACTGATGACTGAACGTATTCCCTGTCCCTTTTCCCCTAACAAACCCTACAAGTGCTTGCATCTTTTCCTAACAACAAATAAACCTTTGCCAGAGGTGTAAGGAAGACTATATGAACACTGGATCGAGCACGGATCCTGCTCAAATAGTTAGGCATCAGTTACAACAAAAAGCAAGAAGCAGTCATATTTTTATCATCTGTTATAAAAAATATTTCCCAATGAGTGTTTCAATACAGTTAAAAGTTAAAAACCCTCTACATTACTAATAAATTAAAAAAAATCCAAATCTCCAACCATCTTGTAAGAAGGTAGGTAAGTAATTTAAACCTTTAGTTTACATAAATTAGCGCAGAAATGTGTATTTGAACAAGTGCACTGAAAACAGATATGCCTTCTTTTCTTCTGATATCTCTTATTTGAGTTATTAAGTAACAGGAAAGCCTTTATATTCTTTGCATGACCTTGAAAGTCTGCTAACACTAAATGGTCAATAGTCAAACCCCAGGAGAATGTTTCACCAGATCGACAATGACAAGAGGGAGCATGAAGTACAGTCAAATACTTTGCAGCCTTATTACAGTAGCCTTCAACGTTCCCTTTCAGCGTATTTACTTTTGGGAAGGGATGAAGTAATTATATTAATACTGCAATTCACGTGAGTGAAATTTGATGGCTTGATAGACTTGTTCAAATTTATTTTTTTTTTTTTTAAACCTATTAAAGTATAATTTTTCCAGAGGTAGTTTGCAAGGCAACAGTGATGTACATGTGTAGGAACTCTACGCCTTTGCTTGACTGTGGATAAAACTCTCAAAAACTATTGGTGCTGTCCCTGGACCTCGTACAGAACACTTAATGGGTAAGATGTTCTAATCGGAGCTGACAACAGCCAATTAAGTGTCAGAAGAACAATCTGATAAGTAGGTCTTCATGTCTATAGGCATTTCCTGCTATGTCTTAACTGTCAATCTGAATGTTAAACATTCCTATCTTTATCTCATTATTGACTGATTTATTAAAGGAGAATGCTTTCCCATCACTTTTTGTTGGTTTTTCTTTTATAAATTTTGGGGTTGCTCCAGAAAGAAGGAAAGGAAAATATTCACAATAACTCTTAATTTGGAATAATAGATGGGGAATCCTAATTATAGCAAAGTTCTAATCTTCCAACTGAGCAGGTGTACGGTTTGGTGACACGACTACCATGCCCACATCATACCTTTTAAGAAACGGCAGATGCCTAGTCTAAAGGAGATCTGTTTCTTTAATAGGTGGAAGGATATCTGTGGACGTGCTAGCAGGCTGCTCTCTGCTTTCAGTGCTTCTTGCTAGTCATACAGAAGACAACACCTCGCTGGATGGATCTCTTCCCTTCTTGTCCTCACCCCTGTCAATATCAATGACATGAACTATGCCAGGCTTCAGGATCAGGTCATCGGTCTCTACGTGGCTCCTGTTGTCGTCCACCTCGATGTACTTCCCTTTGGATGGCTGGGTAGCCTTACTGAAGACATCTTTAAAACGGCGCTTGAGTTCAACATCTGGGCAATAGACGTACTCATAAAGAGCACCAGCAAGGACTGCTCCAATTATTGGTCCCACCCAATACACCTGCAGAAAGAGGTGGAAAAAAGACAGGCATTAAGCTCTAAAGCAAAGAAAGAAGCCAGCATCTTGAACAAAACAAGTCACTACAGACCACCCAGAAACGTTTCTGCAAAATGCTCTGGCCCAATTGTAAAGACCACCTCTCCAGAAACTCGTGGTTACGTAGTTCCCTGGCTTTCATGACCTGTGATGAAATTTGTTGCCATAACAGCTGCTGAGGCAGAGAAGTGTAGCCATAGGTTTCATATCTGGTTCCCTATGTTCTGGGGCAGCCCAGTTGAGCGGCAGTGAAGCTATGGACACATGTCATGGACACACACGCCGGCAGCCTCTCTTGCTGCCCTAACTTTTGTTAATTGAAACCCATTTTTTTTCCCCTCTTTATGGGAGATTTAACTTATTTTTTTAAAACTTTGTCCAATAAGACAAAAGTACACGTTCTTCATCATCCTTGTTTGGAGCAACCATAGCTATAACATTTGAGACAAAAAAGGCCACAGATAGGAGACTTATACAACTTGTTGAATGCAGCTCTGTAGTCACACACAACATATAGTTGTTCTGGCATGGCTTTGCTTTTAAACTAGCAGTGGTAAGATGATTGAGAAGCCGGCCCACATCTTCAAAGAGAAAGAGTTTCGTCGAGTTTTATTGATCGATCCCTTTCCAAGAGGCCTCCTTTAAATTTTCATCACTCACTGTCAGCTGTAAGACAACAGCTAGGAACTGTTTACAAGACGACACACAAAGTAGAAACCTGATTTTCTTTCTGCATTTTTACCCAAAGTGACAGCAAGTTTTTAAAAAAACAAAACCTTTCCTAGTGTATAGAGAAACAGCTCTTCTTCAGTATTTCAGATTCACATTTCAAAAATAATCCAAATTTGGATCCTGCAGAATCCAACAGGCAGCCAGCTATCTGATTAACTAATATGAATAAGCAAATACAAGTGACATAGACAATTTTGCAGGGCACCTATCCATTTCAGCATGACGAGCAGCAGTTCTGTAACATTAGTAGGTGCAGAAGCCCTCAGGCTTCTGTCAATGGCATGCCAATGTCACTGCTCTGGAGGGAGAGAAAAGGCCACCTTTTCAAGTGACCCCGACAGTAGCTAAGCTTCTCCTGCAAGTTTCTCCATGGTACATTTGTTTATTGTTTATAGTTTTAGTTATAAATTACAGGCTCCCTCAGAGTATGGATAATTAGTCTCATGAAAAACTACTTGTATGAACAAGCCATTCCCTGATAACTGGGTAAATCTGCCTCAGTAGGATAACTCTTGGGAACAAAGTTACACACGGTATCGTGTTTGCAGAATTGGAGCCTTAGGGCCTGAAGACAATGCTAGTTCTGTTATTAGCTGCAGTGGGAGCAATGGGGGCTTCACAGTTTAAAACTCAAGATAATCCTTGTATGTTCTGTAATATGCAGCTCCTAGAGTTAGCATTTGAAAGTATCCCTAGAAGTGCTTTCCCTCTCCATAATGAGTTGAGGCTGAGCTGCAATCCACTTCTCCTTTATAAAATGTGAACCGCTTTTTAGGAAGTTTAATAGTGGGATGCTATAGAAAATGACTGCATCATTCACAATCTGTTTATCAAATTGTTTCCTGCACAAATACTGCTAGTTGAGCTGATGCTTTCAAATTGAAGCAGCTAACATCTGGTCTGGTCTGCAAAGACCAGACTGCAACCCCTTCATCTCTCACCGCAGGCATTTGCCGAGGTAGGTTCTCCCCTGGGAAACAGATCACAGAGGGTCTCTGCTCTCATTTTATACCTCTGCCCCAGTTTGCTGCAGAACCAGGTGAATCGTGAAGCTGACAGAATTACTTCCATAGCTTCTCACCAGCGTGACCAGGGGGGTCTGCAATCTCCCTCAGAGGATATTTCCTTCTAGCAGTTCAATTCTTTCAGTTTCACTGGATTGATCTTTTTGGTTTGAACTTTTTGTATGATTTCCTTTCTGTATCCCAGTTACTAGCCCCCCAACATAGCCCCTGAACAGGCAGACGCTATTCTAATGCGCCTCATACCGCACTGCAGTTCTAGGCGAGGAGCATAATTACAGCAAAGCTGTGGCAGGTCAGGGCCTGTCTTCCGTAGTGATGGGCTCTATGGGACATACTGGGACAGATAACTGAAAACAAATGATGTATGAAAAGTCCTGATAACTGTTTGCCATTACGGTAAGGAAGCAAGAAGGCAGTTACCCATTGGTTTTCCCATCTTCCCATAATGACAGCAGGTCCAAATGATCGAGCAGGGTTCATACTGGCCCCGGTATAGTTGATCTAAAGCAGAGACAAAAGGTTGCCTGTTATTAAAGTCTTGAAGAGAGTTATTCAATTTCTGCTGGTCCTTTTGCTACGTGGACACCTTTGTTTTGCATGATGTCTAATCTTGACGGCAAGTATTGTCACTCTCCTGAGTCTTATCACAAAATGAACAAAGTCATCACATAAACAGGCAGAAAAACCTCTGATGCAACACTCTACCCAAGGGGACCCTCCTGCTACCTCCACAGGGTTTTGGCATGGACCCATAAAGAATAGAGCAGCTATATAGCTATAGCAGCTATAAAGGCCACTGAAGTTTCCATTTACTTCTGAAGTAGTCATAAAGAGACAATGAGTGTATTTTTCAAAGAGAATCCATTAACTTACAGCAAACAAGTGTCCAATTGCAACAGAAAATCCAATTGCTAAAGCTACTGAACCAGTGACATCACTTCGTTTTGAATCACAGCTGGCAAAAATAGTAAAAACCAGCTGGAATGTAATTATCAACTCCACCAGGAGCCCATGGCCGGCGGAAAGATCCCCATGTACCTGGAAGAAGGGAAAGAAACACCGCAGATGAAACAAAGGTGGTTTTGTAAATCAGAAAGCCCTCACATACCTGAATTGTATTTCAATGAAAGGTATTTCTAAATGGTACACAGCGAAAGACAACAACGAGCTTTAGAGATATAGGTGCACTCCCTCCTCTCTGCTTTTCTCCCTTTTATCTATATATTTATATATTTATTTCATTTTTCATTATTTTAAGAGCCATGGAAAATTACTGCTGGACTGAGAACACCAGGCTTAACAGTGAAATTCAACAAGAACATCAAAGTTAAACTGCAGAAGTACAGTTTATTTTTACACAGGGATTTGCAAATGCTGCACTTCCCCTTCACCATTTTTTTCTTGGGAGCACTGTAATTTACTATTCAATTATAAATTCATTAATTAGCCCTGATTTAATTAATTTAAATTTCAATTAAAAATTAAGCAGTGTGCGGCTCAAGTGCATTTTTAATAAGTCCTGCAACAGGGCTAACTGATGGCATTCCTTATTAGTTCAGAACAAAGCTGAAATCTAAGTCACAATCTATTTCAAAAGTATGTCATTTTGAATTGATTTTTTTTCAATCCCCATCATAATGACACAGAATTCATTTCCCCATCCCCAGCCCATAGAAAAATGGCATTTCATGCATATATTATTTAAATGTTGTATGTAAATTAACATTACCTGCTGTCATCAGATTTGGGGAAGTTCTAGGAAAGAGAACTTCTATAAAAGGAACAGCTATAGATATTCACTGCATAAACCCATCCTAAGGAGAGCTGTAAGCCCTGTCTAGATGTTGTAAATAAACCAGCAAGCTCTTAAAATCTGTACTTGAGCTCTCTATTCTGGATGACACTGATTATATTTTCTTAGGCTCTAAACTAGTCTAGTTCAAGAGTCGGAGGAGAAGTGATTACCGCAGTGACTCCCAGGCCTCCCACCACGCTTGGTGGTGTGACAAGGTAAAGGATGCCTGCGCCCACGATGGCTCCCAGGCACTGAGCAAGAATGTAGAAGACGGACTTGGCGAGGCTGATCTTCCTGGTGCAGACCATTGCCACAGTCACAGCAGGGTTAATGTGGCCCCCACTGATGTGTCCAAAGCACTGCACCATGGTTGCAATGCTGAGCCCAAAGCAGAGGGAGATAAGGACCATGTCTACAGGCAGGGGCTTCTCTGCTCCACCCCAGTTGATCGTGGAGCCGAGGCTTAGGAGGACAAAAATCAGCATGGCCAAAAATTCTGCTGAAACAGCTTTCCAGAAGGGCTGAGTCCAGACTCCTTTAAACGCCACCATGATGTTCTCACACTTACACAGACGTCCACACTTACTGAAAAGGAAAACAAAGCTTCATCAGAAGTCACCAAAATAAATCTTATGCTCTCCTGTTAGGGGGTTGCTATCCAGCAGACTTTGGAGAGAAGGTGGCAGCATCAAGTATCCTTGGGTTGGGGCAGCCATGGACAGCACTCTGAGAGCAGTTCGCCCTTCAAATACGACCAGTGTTCAAGTATCTGCAGGACACAGGGTAATGAATCACCTCTTGCCCTAAGTCTGTCTGTAGAGCTTCAGTTCACAAAACACAACCTCTGTATCTTTTGAAATGAGTGTGTATGATGAGAAACATATTCTACAGAGGTCTACCGGCTGACCTCTGCCTGACTTAGAGCCTGTACAGCCCTACCGCTTCCAGTGTTGACCACCATGCTCATTAAATCAGTGGCTATCCTCTTTTCCTAAGCAAATCTTTTCACAAAGCAGGCAGGATAATTCAACAAGACCCAGTATCTAAGTCAAACCCTAATGGTTTTGATAACCATTGTAGCATTGGGAGGTTACCATAGAAGCTATAAGAGAAAGTCTGTTTGTTTGAACACTCATGCAAAGCGATGTTTCAATTTATATTGATGCAAAGAGCAGTTTTTTCACTGTGGATGTAGGGTAAAAATTGAATTCAGCCAAGAGAGTAGATGCAATCCTAAATTCTGACCTTTACATCAGAAGATAAAACTCTGTGTGGCAAAGAAAGATGTGTCTTGATTTTTCTTTCTGTCTGGAGATGCTATTTATTAGTTTGCACTGCCTTCCTGATGAGTTAAAATTTTGCTAGATGTTCAGATACCTATGAAAGTGGGTCACCAAAGAAAAGTTATTTGTGGTATTAATAAATTAGGAGAATAAGCCAAAAGGGAAGCATTTTAATGAGTTTCTAAGGAATGCTAACAAGATTCTTCTCTAAAAACAAAAGCAAAACCCCTCCAACCCCTCCAAAAAGTAGAAAACAAAAGAGAGAGTTTTCTGCTGCTACATTTGGGAACAGAATTTCAAGTAGAAGATGGATGAATTTACGCTCAGTTATCTAAGGTAACTGAGCTACAATGCATATTTAATACCACTTACATCAGAAAGAAGCATAAAAGGCACGTCTGCCCTTTTCAAGTTATTGCAAGAGGAATGGCCCATGAATTTCTTAACAGTTGCAGGGAGATAGGGAAAGGCAATTTAATCCTGTGACAGGAGCAAATAATTTGTTTCCTTGTCTCATTTCTTATGCTAATTTACTGTGTATTTTGGATAGGTCATTTGAACTCTATCTTGGTTCTCCAGACTCTCAGATGAGAACAAGAATTACATTATCTCCTGCAAATGGCTGTTGTAAAGTGCTTATGAAGTGATCTGAGAGGCTTGAGCAAGACTTGTTCTGCTAGAGAAACACTGAAGCGAGAACCTCAAAAGAGAACAGATTTATCCCAAAAATCTTCTGATTTTGGGTCAAACTCGAGGCAAACAGAAAGATGTTTTTGTAAGATCTCATATTAACAGTCAGTTAATCACCAACTATCTAGATTAGACTTTTTCTTCAAAATGACTCCAAAACCATTGCCACCCCCCGTGCTGAAACTCACAGGTACGTGGCCACCCTTACCTTTGAACTCTTCACCCAGATTCTCACTGAAACCCAAAGGCTCACCTCTGACACCCCTACTACTTCCTTACTAATAATTTATTTCGGTGGAATGACACGGGTGCTATATCCAAACCGAGAAAAGCTCATTTTCCTAGGGCATGTTCTAAGGGAACAGTTCATATAGGGATGAAACATATCCTGAAGCCCATGGAAAAGAAATCTGGATGCACAGACATGGGAACCAGCACTCATCCACCCTTTCACCCCCAACTCAGTTGGATTTCCCTGAGCTTTCACTTGCTAGGCAAAATGTAAGTCCTGGTGTTATATTCCAGACTGCTGCAAAATTTCCAACCACCAAGGGCACTATGGGAGGAATGTAGAATTTTGGAAAATGGGAGACAGGAATGTGGTGACTCCTGACTTCTCTGTCTGAGTTCTGAGTGTGCCTGATCATCTCTTTCTGTACACAGAGAATGGCGAGATCTGGAAATTAACTACATTTCTTTGTTCTGTGCAAGTGGGTTAAAAAGGATATTTGTATTTGGTATTAAAACCACACAATTTGCTTCCTTCTAGTTGTGGGACATCTTGGAAGAGCGTGTCTGCATGTGCGTGCATGCACACGTGGAAGAAAAAGACAGTGAGGATCCGGAAGATAACACCTTCTGAACTGCTAATGGGCCTGTCTAGAAGGAGGCTACCCCTCACGAAGGGCAGATCTCATACTGCTTCCTAAGACCATGTCCAATCAATTCAGTCAATATTACCTACAGCCCTGAAAACACCAAAAATGCTGCATGAAAGCCATAAAAGCATTACTCAAACACAAAAACCTTGGTCAACAACATAAAGAAACTTTCTGTTCTTCTAAACCCACGTGCTACATGGCAAAAAAGCAAAATAGTAGAACTACACCATCAGCCATACTTCAAAAGTTAATGATCTAAACATCTATTTTTAATGCACCCATGTTTTTCTGAAGCAGTCTGGTTTTCTATAATTTCAACACTCGGCAAAATCCCCAGCTCTCACAGCCAAAGTTTTCTTTCAATCTGCGCATCTTTCTTCCCCACAGCAAAACCCCCTGCAAATGTTAACGAAAGCTTAATACTGTATTTGAGCCCTGAGTCCAAGTTTGCACTTAAATCCAAAGGCTATCAGCAACTTAGAAATCAACACCATCTCCACCATCCACTGTATTTGCAGCATGCGGTTAATTCAAAGGCTTGAGAGGAGACAAAGAGTGATGGCCGTGTCAGCTCCGAAACCAAAATGGAACTTTTCAGCAGCTAAGACTTGTCATCAAAGCTGCAAAACAATCTTTCGGAGTAGTTGTTGCTCATGGTTGCTTAGATAAATACAACAGAAAAACAGAAAGACACTTTGATGTTATGGTCACACATTAATTTCATGTGCGGCCACACTTGAAATTCTGTGGTCTGGACTACAAGATTACACAGTGGACTGTGTCTAATAGGATGCAAGGTGGGTTTTTACAGGTCATGTTGCCATCAGGGCTGCAGGCACGATTGTGGTTTCACAGCTGGAGCAACATAAATAACAACAAAGGCTTCAGCACAAAAGTCAAATGGTATTTTTAAAAGTCTTCCTTTTCTAACTAACATTATTTCAAGGAGCAGAGCACCCATCCTGGACTCGGGCTGGCAGCCAGCCGCTCCACACGCCAGCACCGCGGCACAGAAGTTTGGCAAGTGCGGCAGATATTTGCAGTGGCATCCCCGCAGCAAACCCAGATACTCCCCGACCTGGGCTGGCACAGCGGCTGTAGCTCAAATGGGCATCGGGCACCCGGCTGCCAGCTCGGGGGGAGGAGGGGGCCAGGTCACCGTTGCAAAGCAAACGCACCATCGCAGGGCTCGCTTAGCAGCGCTTTGCCCGCTTTTCCAACACGGGGTTGAATGAGGGACTGACACGGGTATCTATCCACAAGAGGTGCGGAGAGGAGCCTCGGGAGCCCGGTCCCACAGGTTTATGGCTTTGCGAGAGCTGGGCTATCTGCACACGCGTCTCTCCGTCGCAGAATCGCGAGTGGAGAGTAAGTTTCAGGGTGTGGAAAAGGAGGGGGGTTTGCGATCCTCTGCCCCGCTTCGCACCTCCGGTGTTAAAACCCAAGGGCGACCGAAAGGCTCCGGTAATGCCTGCGGGGAGCCCGGAGCCCTGGGAGCCATCCCTCGAGGCAAAAAGCCGGGGAAAGGTAGCTCGCAGCCGTCCCCCCCCCTCTCCGAACCCCCGCCGGCGCAGCGAGGGCGACCGGACCGCGCACCCCCCCGGCTCCGGACAAAGCGAGGGGTCCCCACGGGCGCGGAGAAAGGCCGCCCACCCGGCTCCCCTCAGCTCTCCCATAAGTTCATCCTCNCGCTCCCCTACCTGCTGCTCCGGGCGAGCCAAGGGTGCTTGAGAAACTGCCGTCGGAGCCGCGACCGCGGGTCCTTTGCGATCATGTGAATATGCAGATTAATTCAGGGGGTTCGCGGCCGCTCGTTAAAAGAAGCAGCCAGGGCCGAAGCGAGCCCGCTGTGCTTCTGCAGCGCGGGCTGCACGGCATTGGGAAGGGCTCAAAGGTTTCTCGGTTTCTCCTCTGCTATGCACTGTACGAAGGAAAAAAAGTCTAAGCAACTCAGCAGCCAGGGAGCTTTATTCGTCTAGAATACCTGCTAGTACCTTACTAGAGCTCTACTGGTTACCAAAAAAGGCCGTGGTTTTTATTTGTCGGGAGCTGCTAACTCAACGAAGTTTTGCCTGGTGTGGAAAGCCAATGGAGGCCACTGAAAGTAACTGTTGAAAATCAGACCATGATGCTGTTGAGGAAATTCAAATGGTCCTCACCTTGAGAAGAACTCCTTGAAGCTACAGTGTGAAAACAATCCAGTGAAAAAACAGCCCTTTACATAATAACAACAAAAAAAATCAAAGTCCCCTAAGTTGCTAGGCACACTTATTTTGTTAGATAAAGAGGATAAATTGTCACTTGAAGGAGACAGGGGTGAAATTGGAATAAAGTATCTAGAAGACTTTTAAAACTTTTTTCCCCAGTGGCTGAGGCCTTTGCATGCAGTAAACAAATCTGTGCATAAGTTGTATACAAACCATGTAAAGTGACACGTTGCTCAAATGTTAAAGCAGTGTAATAGTGGGCGCAGAGAAACGACATCTACTGCTGTGCGTCCATGCAGCAACAGAGGAAGAATCAAAATTTGGTGTGATCATCAGCCAGCCTGTACTGGACACACTGGACCAGATAATCTTTCCGAACATTAGAAAACACTGCAAGATCTGAAGATCTTCTTTGGGCATGGAAACCATGGATGAAAAGTCATTCCTTAGCTTCTGCTAGGAGCTTGTAGGTAATAATTTACACCAGTGAAGAGCAAGTATAATGTATAACGCTATCAATTCAGGATGCCCTCGACAAATTTGTACACACAGCAATAACAGAAGTCATGCCAATGTGTTAAATACTTACTGATCAGAGTTTATGGTAAATGTAGGGTGATCATAAAGTACAAATGTAGGCATTTCTCTCACGTTTGCCTGCTCTTCCCCTAAAGCCGTGTCATAAACGGTGCCGACATTTGAAATTTGATGGCAAAAGAAAAACAGTTGGCTGGATGTTTGCCTTTCTTATTTTCAAGCTTCTCTTAATTTACTTATGTCTTGAGCTTAGTCAAGAAGGAGTGCGGTCATCATTACACAGCTCTGCTCTTTCATTTGGTGCAGTTTGGTTTTTCTATCTACGCCCTTCGCAATTTGCTACAGTGATTCCAGAACCTTCAAGTCTAACACTATTTACCGACACATAAGCCCCTCGCATACTTCATATACTCCCTGATCAACTTTTTGGTCAAGGCTGCATGAGGAGTTCCTCACAGTGAAAGGATTTCAGTTGGCATGTTCCACTGCAGGAGACTTTTTTTGTCCCCCTATTTCCTTTTCCCCCTCTGCCAGCAATTACTGTACAGAAAGCTCCTTTTTGTAGTGCTCTATCTCAAACACCCGTCGCTTCCCTTGAGGTGCCTTGAATGTGCCGCATCTTTTCCCACCTGCATTTGGCAAAGTCATTACCTGATTATTTCAGCCTTTCATGCCACGGCTGCTTCTGTCACATAAATCCTTTCCTCTGTTGTTCCAAAGCTACAAATGGCACCTGTACAAACCTCCAATTTCTTTCCAGTTTTGGAGCTGGCTGTTTCACATCAGGGCTGAGTTTGCTTTCATAGCTTTGCCCTGACAACACGCTTGTTCTTTGGCACCTCGTGGACTCTGCTCCTCCGGCCCATTTTTTTGTTCACAAAAAAGAATTTGCTTTGCAAAACCAATAATAGCTTTTTGTTTTCTTGCAGATAGCATATATCTGCTCTTTTTGATCTGCAGAGCAGATCACTGCCACACGGAGAAGCCGGAACATTAATAGCTTCTGTCACTGCTACCATTCTTTCTGTGATAGATCTTCTGGAGGATTAGACAAAGGTTGTGGCCATGTAAACAGAGAAAGGCAATGCTTCAGGCACAAACCTGGAGCAAGCTGCACTGTGCCAGTTCTGATCAAACAAACAGACTATGTTCTGTTGAAAGCACAAAAGGCAAGGAAGACATCCCTTGAGGTGGCACTGAAAAACAGGGGAAAGCTGCTCCAGTTTGTCCAGGGATAGATTTGTCGATATTGGGAGCTGGGACCACATAGGATCTATTTTGTTGTTGTTGTTGTTGTTGCTTATGTATTTTCATCTTTATAAAACCTAGGTTAACTCTCTTTGTGCTTCTGCCCAAGGATGAAATATTCCTTCTGTTGCTGTGCTCAGCACAGTTAGGGAAATAACTTACAAGCTGTGCCTCTGATTCTCCTTCACTGAACATTTAATTTGAGTTTCTACAGTCATTTTTAGGACGTCATGAATTAAAGATCTCTGTAGGAACATAAGCCATGGTGAGAAGATGCTACAACACATAAAGGCAAATCCCTGTTCTGAACAAGGACTGCCCAGACAGTTGAAGCGTGCTGGATCGGGGATTTCAGTTTGGTCTGTTATGGAGGAGAGGGCACACTGCCAGAGTTGGAGAGGAATGTGCAAACCGCTCATTCCAGCTAAAACAATATGAGTGAGAGAGGCAGAAAAACTCCCAGCGCTAGATTCTGTCACCTCACTGAATAGCAGTGTGGGAAGAGTCCCTCCACTCCTATGGTGAGTCTCGTGGATATCCATCCCGGGCAACTCTGTCGGATCATGAGGTTTGTTGGACAAAACTGAAGAAAAAAAACAGAAAAGGAAAGAAAGACCAAACCCCCCCAAAACGACATAATTTAGAAACACCATGTGTTCTCTCACTGCCCTAGTCCTTTCCCATTTTTATCCAGTGGATCTGGACTGTTTTCCTTTATGCTGCTGTTGTTAAGCTCCTCAGCTTGCTCAGCTGCTCTTCCTCTCTCTGCCCCTCTCATTCTTTGGGTGTTCCTTCTCTTTCCAACAGATCTTGAACCTACCAGCCAGTTTCAGCTACTGCTGATGGAAGATTAGAAAACGCAAAGCTGTTTAGATTCCTGCCAGCCCCATAAGCGTGAGCGGCTGCAGGCAACCACAGTGCGAGGGACGCTTGCTGCTGCTGGCAGGAGAGGCTCCAGGAGGATTTTCAGAAGTGATGGAGGGACTTAACTGCTGTTTTCAAAGCGGTGCAGACTCCTAGGAGACTAAATTCCACTGACCTTCCTTGGCTCCTGTCGACAGGAGCGTTTGAGAGCAGGCTGTAAGCCTTCCAGAGACCATTGACACTTCCAGAAACTCTCAGACTTTCTTTTCTGACCGATGGAAAGTTTCATTTTGTTGCCACTAATAAATCCCCCTCCGCTCACCAATTTCTGTTTTACCAGTTTGGGTTAAGCTTTGTCTGCTAAAAGGATCTTATATAAAACATTGCTTACTGAAATGTGATCTTTGCACATTTCTGAAGTTTTAATTTTCCTGCGGTGTAATCTTATTACTTAGGTCATTCATTTTGTCACGCCTTGGTATCAGTCTGGTCCAGGTTTGGCTGCAGGGCTATGTTCTCCTGACATTTAGAGCGAGAATTCCCTGGGAAATCAGTCAAGAGATTTGACATTGCTGCTGGCCAAGCTCCAGCGGGTTTAGTTTTACTCTCCTTCTCTATTTATTGTGGAATCTGTCTGTCCAAAGCTGCACATTGAGTTCTGTGCTAGAGAAGGAGAACTGAAAGGGACAAAATGGCCATTCATTTGGGGGATTCATTCAGGCTTTTCAGAATGGATTTACAAGAAGCTGTGCACTCAGATGACTGCTGAGCTTCCTTAGCACTGCTCTGTTACCTCCCTCATGAGACGATTTGGGTTAACTGCTTTTTCTTTGCTCTCTTCCCCAACCTCAATAGTCAGAAATTCCAGTTGGAGAAACAAAATTAAGATATAGGTAGTATAGGAACCACCTGGTGGTTTTTCATCTTTAGAAACAGTTTAATTTCAACATGGCGTGGACAGGCCCTTTGTTGGTAATATGGTGGAAAAAAACCCCGTTGTTCTTCTCCCCTCCCGCCACAAACTGCCGCAAATCCTGTTGCAAAAAGCTGCCTCAGTGGCAGAGATAGCCAGGATTTGATGAACTGGAGGGAAGGAGCAGGAAAGCAGCCCTAGGCACTCATGGTGGGTGCAGGAGAGTCGAGGAAAGAACTCCAGGTCAACTGGAAATGGGAGAGAGAAATAGCTCTCTTGTGGAGGGGGTCAGTGACATGCAGCAGCCCAGGACAGGGTACAGGAGGCTCTCCATGTGCCAGGAGGGAGAAACAGCTCAACATGCTGGTGGTGTGGCCAGGTTTGGGTAGGCTTAGTTAGTGGGGCCCAAGAGATTTGACTTACTTTGCTGGGTGAGACACTTAAATTTGGTTAAGTGCCTGCAGGTTTTATCAGCCACAGAAACTGTAGTTCACCATATATACCACTGCTGGATGCTCTTTAACATCCAGCCATCCATGCTTTCCTGACTGATCTGAGTTGCTCTGCCTTACAGTCCTGCTGCTGTTTCTAAGCTCCTCGCCTCCAAATGCTCAGTCTCTTCTCTCACCAGTCAAAGAATTAAGGAGATTAAGACTAGATGGCAACGTAACATTTTGTAATTAACTTTATCACAGACCATTATACTTTACTTCATGACACATTTCAGGAGTTCAATCACTTCTATTTGGTTAAATGTATATTACAAAAGCATCCTCATTTGATTTGAAAACTCATGGGATCGAAAATCCACCCATTCCCTTGGTAGCTTATTCCCTAGACTATTTTCAAAGACCAGAAATGGTCTTTGTCTCTAAACTGAATTTGTATGAATTCATCTGCTGTACAGTGGTTCTGATTATGCTCTTCTCTCTCAGATTAAAAAGATTCTTGTACTTCTACTGTCTCCCCACGAGGATACTTATATAATGTGAGCAAGTCATCTCTTCATCATCCTTTTGATAAGCTAAGCAGAGTGAGCTCTTGAAAGTCTCTCATGCTAAAGAAATTTCTCTAAGTTTTTTTCCAGCTCATGTTTGTGCCTTCACCACTTCCTCAACATGCTTTTTGAAATGCATTTTTAATATTGGACTCCCAGCAGGCATATTCTGAAGTAAAAGCATTTTTGGTAGCATAACTAGGAATCGAATTACGCCTTCTTACCGCAGCAACGCACTGAGGAAGCACTCTTCCTTGCTTCTCCACCATAACTCCTCAGACCTTCTCAGGGTATAGTCCTCATTCTGCCGAGAAGCCTTGTTTTACTCTGAGAGGGGAAGTTTTGCAGACATTCTGTCTGACGGGGATAATGTTAGAGAACAATCCAGTCTGCTGTGTTTGGTCACTCTTTTCTCCATTTACTAATTTAAGTCATGTTCAAACTATACTGGCAGTGATTCTATATTTACTTCCAGATTTATTTACTGAGGAAACCCCTGAAGCACATGAGGCCTCACCGCGATCCCTTCAGATCCCTGCCAACTGCTGCCATTACCACTCCACTAAGTACTTTCAGAGATCTGTCAGCCAGGTCCGAATCCGTTTACTGCTCCGTGGCTAACGTACGGTGGTAATGCTTTAAACAAATGTCACTCAGTATTGTCATAGAGCCTCTAGGAACACTTAAACACACTGCTCTGTGCCACTACCTCAGCAGCCAGCGTGTAACTTCAAAAATGAAATCTGTTCTGTGTTGTTGTTGGCTTTCTTGTTGGGTGGTTTGTTTTTTTTTTAGCAAGGCTGAGGCTCAGTGGCATAGTATAGTTGACCTGCGGCCCAATGCTAGGAATTTGTTCTCTGTCCAAGCCATCTGCTGTATGCAATATAATGATAATATATATAATACATATATAGCTTCAAAGCCATAGGATTTATACACCTAGTGGAAATGTATGTCATGAATGAGCTTACACAGCACGTTCCGAGAAAGGTAGTTTTGCTTCAGATTATTCAGGCTGACTTTGGAGATGACAACAGTAACTGGCTTCCTAATACTATGTATTTTGCAGGGTTTTTCTTCCCTCTTAATATCCATACCTTCTAAAACTTAAAATCTCTGGCCATAAAAGTGGAGATGTTGATCTTTTTACTATGTGAAGGTTCATCTTTTATAGAACTGATAAGCAGGGATTAACTATGAATATTTACACGTTCAAGTTCTTTTGTCCATAAGCTCTTAAAGAAAATCTGATACCATGTTTTTCTTTAAATCCTTTGTAGAATATTAGTTTCATTTCTGACAGTTTTTCATGTTTGCAGCTTGAAAAAAAATTAGATGAAGCCTAGTAACTTGTGATACAGGTGCCACATTTTTACTGGGCAAGGAGAAGGGTTTTAAGCTTGGAAACGGCAATCGGAATTATTCAGTTTCTTTTATGGCAGAAGCTGCACTAATTTAGAGACTCTTGTGTTGGTTCAATTGTCAACAAAGATAATAGAGGATAATAGAAAAGAAATAAACACTTCTTGCTGCCATCTCTAGCTTTACTGATATCAGCTTATAGCTACTGTGTGGATGGATGGATGGTTGGTTGTTGGACATATGAGAACTGATCAATCAACAATATTTTGTCTTTGGCTACTGCATTCCAGTGAACTTGTTCTGAGAGCACATGCAGCCATAGAAAACAGTCTTTGGAGGCACACAGCTCTAGGCCAGTATTTGCATATATTGGCACCCCATGGGGATGGAGGGTGAGCGGTGGATGGAATCCACAAAGACTGGATGAAATCAAGCACAGCACCAGAGGGTCCTCCTGCTTTATGCTGCTTTCACATCTCATGTGAACCAACATTTTCTAATCTAACCATCATGACTGCCTTCTGTGGGCACTTACAGGTTGGCATGATGCTCTTTTGCAAAACCAACTGAGGGAAAAAAAGCTGCGAGCTGTGTGAATAATTAAAAACAATACTAAAATACATTATTCTAGAAGGCTTTGGGAATAATAAATATTTTTTCACTTGTTTGCAGACTTATTAATATGGAGCAACTAGTATGAGACCGTTCCCCATGGCTTACCTCTTTACATTCATCAGTCTTCCCTTTTTCTACATCCATGCTTTGGATAGACTGTAGACAGCCCTGATATAAATTGCTGTTTACAGTGGATTTTTTGAGTTTTGTGGTGACAACTATTCTTGTGAGAATAGGTATTATATACAATTAGTGTTTAAAAGCAAGCAGATATGGCAATCCAAATCTCTTCAAGGAAACAAGTCAAAAGTTCTTGTTAAAAACAGGTTTACCTTTAGAAGAATGCACTCCTGCAGAGAAAGGGGAGTAATGCTTTTACATGTACCTTTTGTAGAAGTTAAACACCTACAATATCCATCTGATTTTCAGTTTCACCCTACATACATGACTGACAGGAGCACATTTTTCTTACCAGCAGCACAGCAGAACCAACATGCCAGTGAAAGGGATTCTTTTCAGCTACACGCCTCACTGGCACAGTTATGGGTGAGGCTCCTGCTGTGGTGTGGCTGGTCCTCGGTGAGCAAGAGGGGGCAGAAAACCACCCAGCCTGGTCCCCAGTGCTGCAGGGTAGAGGTTACAAAATGGGCTCTTCAAAAATTATTTTTCATTTTTAAACTGAACCTGTTCGGTATGAAAGGCATAAAATGGCACTTCCACAGAGTCTTGCAACACAATTTTTGCTGTCCAGTGTCAGAAACTTGTAATTCATCCTTAAAAAGTCACCCTGATCCCAACTGCACTGCCTCAAAGAGCTGACAGCATACCTGAGAAATTGTAGATATCTCCAAGCTACCAAAAACCTGAAGAGGTGTAAAATGCATATAAAGTCTTAGTATCCTATAATCAAGAAAGGTCTTCCCTTCCCTTCCCTTCCCTTCCCTTTTTTACCCTATCTCAATTTTATTCTTTTAGTACTTTTTATTTTTCACTCCTGTAAGGATGCTAAAGTGTAACAAAGATCAAGTCATTGAGGGGAAAAGAATCACCTGAGTTACAGGCAAGTGTAATTTCTTGGGAAAATGGGGAGTTAAAGCCACACACAGAAAGCAAAGTGAATGTCAAGCAATAGGGATCACAGTGTAACACAAATATCAAACAATTAGAAAAATGTGTCAGAGTTTTCTGTCATGATCCAGAGAGAAGAATTTTTAGACAAGAATCTGTTCTGATTAAAAATGAATACACATCTTTCCCCACTGTTTCTTTGTACGTAGAAGACACTGAAAAGGCCTAGGCTATTTCAGAAGTTCGGGCACACCATTGGTTCGCTTGGGTTTTGTGATGAGGCCAAAAAGAAATAGAAAAAAAACCCAACAACACAAAAACAGGCCTGGGAAAACCTGTAACTGTCCAGTCTCAGTGGTTTTGTTTCTGCGCCAAAATAAGAGGTCAGGGCATAATAGCACTGGAAAAGCTCACTTGCTGTAGATTTTACATAACGAGTTCCCAGCTTTCTCTCTTTCAGCCTGTGCCTGCTTCTGCAACCAGGACAGAAGAGAGAGCACATTTCAGCTATAGAGATACCAGTGGGAAAGCTTGTTTTCCTTTCGTCCATTGCAATAAATTCAAGAAGTGCCTTGGTGCTTGCAGGAGAAGGGGGAGCAGAAAGTAAAATGGAAACTGCTAAAAAGAACCTCTTCCAAAATATTCCTTCTTCCTGGCTTGCTCAGAAAGGTTTGGCAAAGTAGCCTCTACTACTTTCCATTTAAGCATGTTTAAGGATATCTTTTTACACTAAAAAGCTGTTAGGCACAGGTTCTTAAGAATCAAATTCTTCAGCTGCACTTAGGAGTCTCCTTTAGGGCCACCTCAGAAAAGCCCCTTGCAGCTCCTACTGATGTGTCTGGCAGCAGTGGTTGCTCAGCTCACCTGGAAAGTTTTGCCTGCTTCCTCCAACTGTCGACGTCTGGGTTGAGTAGCCTAATGTGTATCAGCTTAAGATGGAAATTTCAGACTTAGCGTCACTTTTAAGTAAAGCAACACAGAAAATCAATCGTGAGCCAGATTCTGGCTGGTACCAGCACTTCCATTGGGGGAGCTTCTGTGTGCAGAAGCAGCGCAGCCGGAAAGATTCAGGGGCAATGGGATAAGGCAATTTGTTGGCAACATGGCTGAGACACAGAAGAATTATGTTTAACTTTGTTTCCGTGTTGGTGTTTTCACTGCTATTCAGAAGGACCTGCAGGGATCACGAGGATTTTGAGAAAAATCGTTCTTGCTTGGAGCTGAGCTTTTGCAGTGCTGCAGTCCTAGGGTACTTTCATCAGAGATACAACAGCAAAGCAGCAATTTCTTATTGTGCACTGTCACCTCCAGCCACAATTAACATTTCCCCTTCTCATTAGAGTTTTTTTCTCTGCCTCTTTTCTGTTTTGTTTGTGTTTTATTTTTTTTCCTTCTTTTTAAGAGCATAGGAGAAGTCAAGGCAAAGGTGATGGTGTCTATTATGGGTGGTAACACCATAACTTCCTTGAAAGCAGAGAGATGCTGGAAACTCTTGTCACTTGCTTCCCTTCTAGGTTCCCCATCAAGGAATCTCCCCCCAAAACCTGTAGCCATATCCACGATCAGAAGCAGGTGCCCAAAGTGCAGACCCATGGACCTGGCAGCATCCTGTCCTGGGCAAGCTAAAGAAGCAGAAAGAAAACCTGTGCAGGAGGTAAATTTGCAGGCCCTTCAAGTGGCTTAGGTTCATTTGGAATAACACTGTAGCTCTGCAACATGCTAATAAAATGTTTATGTGCCTAGACAGCATATGATACGTTTCCATACACAATGCTACCATATTAATTCTCTGCAGAGATGAAAACAGAGTTAATCTAAGTTCTGCCTGTACATCCAGAGTGATGTGAACTCTGTTTCTTTAGAGCGTATATGTTAAAACACATTTAAGAGCTTTAAAGTTAAATGCAGAACTTAAGCCAAGTAGGTCCTGCTACCATTGTTAAGAAATAATGTGAAATAACAGAGTTAATCTAAGTTCTGTCTGTACATCCAGAGTGATATGAACAGTTTCTTTAGAGAGTTAATACACATTTAAGATCTTTAAAGTCAAATGCAGAACTTAAGGCAAGTAGGTCCTGCTACCATTGTTAAGAAATAATGTGGCTGTATGTTACCAGACGCACATGTATCCGTTGTGTGCGTGCACGTACAGTTATAAAACGTGCACACATTTAGACCTGCATCTGTGCAAGTTTGTAGGGAGGGAACTGCTGCATAGCTGAATTTGGCTCTCTGAACACACATTGTTTCTCGGATGAATTGTAATTCATTATCGTTCCTAAAACTTAAAAATTTGTCTCTGTGTGTCTCTGCTTTTATCAAAAATGAGGTAATTGAATAGGCAGGTGCTAGCCTGTCTATATCCAGTTTTCATACTCAAGTAACTAACTGGCTTGGGAAAATTAAACTAGCATTTAATATCCTACTAACACATATTTACAGTCCACTGAGTGATGATTTACATCTCTGTGTGCTGAAACGCCCAGATAAACCTGTTCTGTTCCTACACCTTATGTCTCAGAATGCGGTTTCCTGAATGCAAATTAGATGGGGCACTTCAAATTTGCAAATCTTGGAAAATGAGCATTATTGGGAGATTCGGTGGAAACTGTGCTTTTGGAAGGAATTTGAGGAAAAAAACCTGAAATAGGAGGAATTTCTACATGACAAAGGCAAGACAGATAGGTGTGCACAGATGGTGACTGACAGTACCGTACTCTCAGGCAGGCTTATTAGTGCAGCCTCGGTGCCACGGTATCATAGATGGGCTGGACTGGAGCTGGCTTACACTTGACAGCTGAAATCAAATCAGCAATTGCTCGCACCCATTTGCACCGACATACTTAAAGAGGGCAGGAAATCATATGTGAGAAAACAGAGGAAAGGAAGCAACGATTATATATATATCTATATTTAAAGTTATGATTGTGAGGTGGATGTCTTCCTGTGTGACCTAATCTAGATGATTCTGCTCTGGCAGGGGGTTTGGACAAGATGATATTTCGAGGGCGCTTCCAAGACCTGACATTCTGTGATTCTGTGATTTTTCTCTTTCCTTTTGTAAGGACGCTTTCCCCACTCTCAGAGTTGTTAATCACGTCACTTTCTGAAGACAGATAGGAGAAAGCAACGTCGTCTATCAACAGTCTCCACACTATTAGTAGCCTCCACAGAAAAAGTGGCTATGTTAGCAGGAGATAAATTCTGAGAGTCTCGAGCAGCCAGGTAAACTGGATACTGTCACAAAGGTTGGCAGGACCTCAGGAAGGGCTAGGGAACGCCGTGGGTACTGGGTTATACAGCCCTGGTGTCTGGGAAAAGGCAGGAGCTTGCACATGTGGATGGGATCCATTGCTTCTGCAGAACTGACTAGTTGAGCTACTGCACCAAAATAAAGCAGCTTCTCTTTATTTGCCTTTAGAACAAAATGAGACGGCGAGATTCTCACCCTGCCTCTGTCTGCTCTCCTCTGCACAAAAGGAAGCGGAGGGGCACTTTCCCCTGGTCAGACAACCTGGCACTGGTTTTATGCTGGAGCAGTGCGCAGTGTTTTGAAACAGAGCTTGCATTCTTAAGGATGCCAACTGCCCAGAACAGACCTAAATGCTGCACTTCTTGGCTGGAACAAAGCTGGGAAGTCCCTGGCTTCTTCCAAGCTACTGGGAGTTAAACAAAGAAGGGACATGGACATCTTATGAGTTAAATTCCACACTAGTATCTACTTCCTAATCACAGCATAGTCCAATGATTTTAGAAGAAGGCACATGGTATAATTACCTTCTATTTACAGGACCACTTTACCAGTGGAGAAACAGGCAGAGAGCAGTTAATGTTTGTCCAACAAGGCCATGAAGTTACAGAATCTGAAGGAAGATCCAGGTCTCTGAAGTCCAAGTCTGTTACTCCAGCCACAAGCAGAGCTACATCTCACAAACACAAAACCTGTGGGGCTCACTGCAATTAGCTACAGCATCAAGAGCTTAACAGCTCTCCCCAAAACCAAATTTGATCTCAGACATTCTCATTAAACTAAATAATACGACTGCTTCCTCCACCCACCCAGCCACATACACACATTTCAGAAAGCAAATCAGCCTCAGGTACCCAGAGCTACTGGCAGCTTCCCTTTCCTATCCTGCCCTCTGAACTGTAAAGGATACAGGACAGGTGTATCTGTATTTTTTATGAAGTGTAAAAAGTGATGGTCTGATTTTGGACATTAGGTTCTGAGGCCAAATTCATTTAGCTCTGAAAGCATCACAGCAGGTTATACTGCTGATAAACTGGTACTAACATGCAGTTAAAGCACCTTATCTGATGCGTTGTTAGCCTGAAGGCACATACAATAAAGACTTCTCTATATAACCTACATATACAATACAAAACTCTAGTAAAATATTTTCCTCTCAGACTTTTGCAAAATGTCGTATCGTAATATTCGTTTCAATTTAAACTACATTTAAAATGAAAGTGGTGATCTCCAACGACACATCGCCAAGGTAGAACAGCCCGAGGCAGGAGTAGCTCCAATAAATTTGGCCTTTTGGGGGAGTTACAGCAGAGGACATTTGGAGATGATGTGCAGTCTCTGATCGCACTGTGGCTGCACACCTCTGACTTCCTGCAAGCAACAGTTTATCAGCCGTTTTAGAAGAGATGGGCGCAATGGCTGTGCCTGAGCTTTGCAAGCCAAATCCTACCTGGAAAAACGAAGCCGCCTTATGTGTGACAAATAGATCAGAATTTAAGAATGCACATTGATGCGGTTTAACTTTTTTTTTTTTTTTAATGTCATGCTTAGCTGATGTATTTATTAATTAAAATGATTGTTATTATGAAATAAAATAATTCTGTTTTATTTAATACTGATTCATTTTAGAAGAAAGGCAAATATGGAACATTAGCTTCTAAAAAGTGTTTGTTTCAGCAGGGGAGCACGACCGTCTGGTGTTTGGAGGAGACAAGTGAGCCAAGGGAGCGCTCTCCTCCCGCCTCAGCCCTCCCACAAACTCGCTGTGATGCCTTCACAGCACATTTGACTTGCCCTGACAACCGGCCTGCATTACAGAAGTGCTTAGAGATCTTCAAATGAAGAAATGTTCGTAACTAAAAACCATTTACTGTAATGAAGCCCGTTCAAAGAGGCTCTGCACGCTGCAGCTGATCTCTAGGATAAGCGTAATTGCACCGAACGTGGCGGAGTGTATTTTCATGCCTCTTCTGCACACATTCAATATCATTTTCTGAGTAAAATAAACATCTGTGGACAGTTGTGGAGGTGGGATTTCATACCAGCTATAGTGGATGACCTTCAGGTTTAACTTTTGCCTCGCTGTCTTACAATATATAAGCCAAGTTACAATCCAACCTCACACTTTGACCTTTTAAAATTTACTTTTAAAAATAGAGGTTATCTTTTGTGCTGAAAATTATGCCTTTATCTCTTATAATCCCATAAGTCAGACATCACGGTCCCACTTCAATTATGCTAAACTCTTATGTTAATTTTAAATCATGTAACTTAATTCCTGGCAAAGCAGGCTGGTGATTTTCAAAATGTGGTTAATGAGGCAAAGTACAATCTAGATTCTGCTACTGAGCTCATCTGAATCCCTTAGGTTGCTGAAGATGACTATGGAGAGGCTCTTCTTTACAAAAGTCTGGGTTAGATTTTGAAAAAAAATGAATTTTTAAGTGCAGTTAGGGGCTGTGAAATTTGAAGTTGAGCATACAAAGAAGTTAAATTACTTCCACTAGAGCCCTAGAACAACAGTGAGGCTAACCCAATTACACTCCTGTGCACAGACATGCTTAGAAGGCCTTAAGTAGTGTCCTCCCCTTCCAAATCACAAATGCAAACCGTACCAGATTTTCAAAATGATGATCCAGGGACCTGATGTCTATGTCCACGGATGCATGCAAATCAATGTCATTTTCCCTCTCATTTGCAGAAGCCAAACATTTGCTAATAACTTCTCTCATCTCCCCTTGACTCAAACAATAGTTTCATCTAAGCCCGTTTAGTACATGAAATCTTACGAGACCGTACAGCTTTTTCAATAAAATTACATACCCCCCACCTCTGAATCTGTCATTCCCTGATCAGACAGGCTGGAAGTTTGTCACAAAGCGAGCTCAAGGTGAAGCTTAAGTTCTCCAGAGACTGTGCCATTTAGTCTTCTTTATTTCTCTGAATTAAAGAATTCGTACAAAACTCATGTATAAATCAGCCTCCATTTTTAGTTAGCCTGTTTAACTCTTTTCCTCATATTTTTTTTTTTTTAAATATTGGTAAATAAGCCATTTTTGTTCCCTGTAAATTAAGAATTAATTAACACACATCCGCAACAGACAAGACAAAGCAAATATTTGAACATCCAAAATTTGTTGTAATTTTTTTTTTTACTTAATATCTTCAGTGACCTCCCTAGAAGGAAAGAGAGAGTCACTCAGGATTTGAGGTGGGGATCAATACTTACAAGAGCAGAGGATCTAGAGAATTCCATCGCGTCTGTGGAAAAGATGCTTTTTATACCAAGGTCAAATCAAAGCAAAATCAAAGGCAGTTTTCATGAGTTAGGAGGTTGGATGACACAAAATCAAAACTCCATTAGGAGGTGCTCTTTAATGTCCTAATGCATAGTGCCACTTGTGAGCAGCAGTCATGAAAATGCATGGTCAAATTAAAAATTAAGAAAGAAAAATTTGTGCTGGGTAAAGGCACTTGGGAACTCAGTAACAGTCATTAACCAGCATGGTGCCCAGCACTGGAGTGGCCGTGTACTGGTGACACAGCATGACAGCCGCTGCGAGGAACCAGCTCCCCAGCATGGTGCCCTGGGGGCCCAGACCTCAGCCGAGGGCTGCTGTGCTCTCCACGGTGCCCCGGGCAGAGCGGTGCAGCTCTGGGACGGAGCCAGCAGGAAAATCAGAAGGGATTCTGTCAGGGATGGTGGGAGTCAGACACCATCTTGAGTCTGAAGGGGAAGATTTAGGGACACGCTGTTCACCTGAGGAAAGGCATGCAAAGGGGCAGGTCAGCGGTTGGCTATCCCGTCCCAAAGGCCTCTGGTGTTACCACCTATGGGTCCATCTAGGCACAGCAAGAGCTCACACAAGTAACAGCGTGTGCGTTTACCCATCCGAGGCATCCCTGCACCTCCTCGTTGGGGCCGAACACCTGCATCTCTCCACACCGCATGGTGATGCCCATGAGGGCTTCCTTCTCCTCCTCTTTGCTTCACAACCTTAGTGAACAGGTTGGCTTTGGCTACAGGTTGCTAGTCACATAGAGCACCACCTCCAACCTGGGCTGCCCAGTACGCTTTTACCTTTCCCCTCAGAGTGGCTCATCCTGCGGTGAGGAGAGGCTTGCAGAGCCTGCTCAGTTAGACACTGGCACTGCAGAGGCTGGAGGTAGTTTTTCCCTCTTCTCAGGAGAAAACTGAGGGAGAAACAAGCAGTAAGGGTACAAGAAAGCTGGGGAGGGACTTTTTACAAGGGTGGGAGGTGATTGGATGAGGAGTAATAGCTTCAAAGTGGAAGAGGGTAGATTTCTAGAAGTTCTTTACAATGAAGTTGGTGAGACAGTAGAACAGATTGCCCAGGGAAGCTGTAGATGCTCCATCATTGGATATGTTCAAGGCCAGGTTGGAAGGGGCATTGAGCAACCTCGTGTTGTGGGTGGTGTCCCTGCCTGTGGAGGAGAGGAGGTGGAACTAGATGATCATTAAGGTCCCTTCCAACCCAAACCATCCTATGATTCTATGGAAATGGCCTCTCTTTTCAGTAGAGACCCACAATTACTCCTGTGGAAGGACTGAAGTCGTACATTTGCCTGGGTTGAGGGAAAGGACAGCAACAGTGCTAGTCATGAGCAGTGGTTGCAAACAGAGGAAAAGGACATTTTACTTGCATCGGTCTTCTGCCAGGCCATTTCACAGTATCATAGAGTTATAGAATGCCCTGGGTTGGAAGGGACCTCCAAAGCTCACCTAGTCCAATCCCCCAGCAGTAAGCAGGGACATCCTCAACTAGATCAGGTTGCTCAGAGCCTCATCAAGCCTGTTTCCTTATTCTACAACTTGTTACATCCAGCATTTGCTATATCAGGATGCTGAAGCAAGATGTCCCAAACCACTCCAAGAAGCAAAGAAGAGGTGTCGTCTTTATTTCGGGACGGGCATAGGGATTTCTCCCAATATATTTGGCAGAAATTTCTCCTTCTCCTGGTACAGCCTGGCCACTCATCC
Source organism: Baryphthengus martii (assembly GCA_013396935.1). Lineage (NCBI taxonomy): Eukaryota > Metazoa > Chordata > Aves > Coraciiformes > Momotidae > Baryphthengus > Baryphthengus martii. The sequence continues at coordinate 24,517 of VWZK01010061.1, read as the reverse complement.
TACAACGCCATGTGCAGTGGCAGGTTGCGGGAATGACCACCTGCATCGATCAGACAGCGCTTGAGGAAGGAGCAGGAAGAGGAGGAGAGAAGGTACCTTCTCCTTTTATAACCAGGACTGTTGGACTCCGGACACAACCGCCTCTAGGATGAATCACCAATACCCATCTCACCACATAACCCTGCAGCATCCATTCTACCCCTGGGGTTTGCTGGCTGCTGACAAGGCAGGAAGGACAGCAAAACACAGGTAACTTCAGGAAGCTCTGGGGACAAAACCAGTCCATGAGTTCGGGAGGCAATGGGCATACACACCTTCTGTGTAACAACTTGCTGGGAGCTGGGCTAACTGGACACTAGCAGACCAAAAGCGGTCGCAGCAGTTGCAATGAAGTTACTTCTCAATATAGAGCTTATAATGTCCCATAGCTACCACCCTAAGACTTTGTCCTATCACCAGTGATGAAGACTGTCTATCTTGAACATTTGGACTACCATGTACATCATGTGGCTGACTCCCCTTGTAAATTAAAATGTTAATTTTAATGTATGTGGCAGTTCTCTGAAAGGAGGGTGGCGTTTGTCGATTCTAGTGCATCAATCAAACTGGGGTAGTGGACCAGGACTTCAGATCACAGGCTTACCCAAATTTACTCTGCTCAACAGCTGAGCTGCTGTGTTATCTGTAGTTTTCTGCATTTGTATTCAAGAGCATCCCTCAATAAGAAATAATCCGGTCTAAAACCAGCCGCAGTCTAATGGTAATCAACCAACCAAGCCTTGCAACCCAGAAAGCTGCAAACCTTTTAGAAAATTAGCCAATGCTTCTTTATTAATAAGTGACAGAAAGTGAAAAATACATTCAAAAATAGTTTCAAAAATAACTTCTAAAGCGGATACAACAAAAGAGAATCATGCTACTCTGGATGCTTTTTTCTTAAACCATTAAAAGAACATTAGGTAAGCTGATGCAACAGCTGGCTGCGCTACCACTTCCACAGTATAATCCATAATAGTAAAAGCAGCTTTTCCAGGCATTTTAGTGCAATTTATGCTGTTTACAGGTCTTTTTTTGGTGCATTCTCCTATACTTTCACGTCAATTGATGTCTCTCTAGCTTACAACATACCCACTAAGACGAGACAACTCCACTTAGCAGCAGCTTTGTTTCCTTTCAGGGCTAATATCGAAGTAGTTGTTTTGAATCTGAAAATGATAAATATCTCATAGAAGCCTGAAGCTATTTCGGTGCTATACAATCGGTGATGTATAATTGAACATTAAGTAATCCAAGTAATAGAAGTCGTAGGTCAGCTGTCTCTCCTCCTTAGATAATTCCTTTAAGTATTGCCTCACTACTTCTGCACTTGTTCTTTGATCAGAGGAATGCCTGTCTTTGAATTTAGGAAACTTCAGCTCAGCTGGAGCACCTACCAGTTGCAAAAAGTAATTGGCATCTTCTTCCAGGGTTTCAAACTTTCCTATAAAATCATAGTTGATAAGGCAGGGATAGCAGAGCTTACTGACTTGCTCCCAATGAATGTCCATTCCTACTGGGCGATGGGAATCTAACAAATATTGGATAAACTCCTTGAACTTAACTCCCGATCCTGTTTTCAATGCCTCTTCACTTGCGTTATGTCTATACTTCCTAATTATTGCCTTCCCAAATACCGGATGGTAATAGCTGTTTGGATGTTCAAACTTATCCCTGAAGGCAGATACCAGTCTTTCCATAGGATCACGCACAAATATCGCCTTGGTGTATGTGTTCAAGCGCGTGTATATCCCTTTTAGGTCATAACTGTCCAGTTTCCTTAGGTGCTTTCCGTAGTGCACATCGTCATGGGAAATGTTGTGCGCCGAAGCGGCGAGTCCGTTGAGTACCATGAGGACCCTTTTCCAATTGGAGCAGCCTGCTTTCGGCACTTCGCAGTACAGGACCTTGTGCCTGTCCTCCACGTAAATTCTTGACACCAGGTGCACGAGGTGGGTTTGCAGCTTCTTTCTGCTGTTGTATTTCTTACAGAAGTCATGCAGGAAGGATCTGCGCTTTTCCTGGGCGCTATCCACATCCTTCCACCTGTCACCCTTGACCAACATCTTGTTTAAAGGGTGCAGTGCAGGAGGTAAATACACCCCTCTGAACCTGCTGAGAGGTGACTCGCTCATCTTCTGCTGGTCAGACAGTTGGCTCACCAAGGAGGCAGCCACCACACCAAAAGGATTATCCTTGTCCTGCCAGCGCCTGCTGCCTGAGATGGCCACCTCATGCTTACTGAGGCCAGGAGAAGCGCTCCTGCTCCATGCTGCTCTCCTCGGCGTCCCTGGAGGCGGGAGTGTGAAATCCTGCAAACGTGGAAAGGAGCAGAGCTTACAACGCAGCGACGGCCCAGCCCATTCACGTTGCAACAGCAGCAAGGATGGCGGTGCGCGCTCACAACCAAGCCACATTTAGTGCTACAAAGGCTTTTTTGAATCACCGGATCAATACATCTAATTTAGCAACAAGTTGGGCTAATTACTGGAATACATCCTTCTGAAGCTTACCTGTTAGCACACAGTAGGCCTTCCTACCGAAATAAATAGCTTTTAAGAAATCAGAGGAGGTTCACCTAGGGTGGCTGATAGTCCTGGTAGGGATGACCAGGTGCTTCTCTCTACCAAATAAATTTTCTCTCGTAACAGCACTGGTTGAGGCGCCCGGCTGCTCTCCAGAGTGCACTTGCACAGTCGTTCTAACAGCTGCTGGATCTGCTTCCACTGCTGTGACTTGGAGCAGGCCTTGTCCCCAGTGGTGGTAGAAGCTGAACCCAAGGCTCCTAAATAGCTGACATCAGTAGGCTTGAGTGGAGTGCAGTGACAGACAAAATCTTCCCTCCCAAAGGGTCCTATTCCTGTCCCCCTACAGACAGATCATGGGAGTGGGATGCCCTGGTCCGCATGCACTTACAGGTGTTTGCAAGACAGATGCCTGCACCTGAGCTAGCAGCTTTCACAGCCAATAAAGCAAAATAGGTGCTTTTAGAGCCTATTCCATCTGACTTATTTGAACATCAGCATTAATGACATCAAGTAACTAAACATCAACTAGTGACACTACAAAGAATGTGAAAAGATGAGACTTTCCTCCCAAATGTCCCAGGTCACTGTGCAGTTCACAAGCTGCAGTAATGGCAAAGCTCGGATCTGCCTTTCACCGTCAAGTTCTTCAGGGTCTTATATCATGCAAGTTGATGGAAGAGTTTCTTCCAGTTTGGGTATTTCTGCTCTCTTATTCTTGTGTGTCTACTAAGGCCTGTAGATTTTTTCTCCTGTCAGTAGGCGAGCCTGCTGCGTTGGATATCTATACAGCCGCCTATTTTCATTGCACTTCTGGAAAGAGGTGATGCTGGGCAACAGGTTTTTAAACATCCAGCTACAAATACCAGACACCAAACAGTTAGAGGGACACACATGCACGGACTGCCTGACTGCTTTCACAAGTCTAACTTTTCTGGAAACCTACATAAAAAGACTCTTCTGCTATAAAGAGATTAAACATTTACTGGAAAGTTGATTTGTGGACTGACAGACCATAGGTGTGGATTTGAGGGATAGGAAAGTTCATAGGTCAATTCAAATAAAGCTGTTAAAAATTCAGAGGAATAATGTAATAAATGGTAATGCATGGAAAACAATTTGAATTCCAGTTTGAAATAAAGCCTATGAAAAAACCAAGCAGTTCCAATAAATGTTAGCCTATCTCGCAGTGTAAAAATTTCCAATATCAGAACTAGGGGATCGGGCTCTTTTGTATGGCTGCAAACCACTGACGATCAGGTCTTTGTTTCCAATGACCTGAGTAAAATGATTTTGTATTGATGAAAGCAAATAAAAGCATTCAGTCATGAAGGACTTGTACATCTCTGAGAGAGGGCACGCTGGTGTTTTTAAAGATGCAGAAGGATACTTGAATTCTTTCAGTTTGATGTGGTAATTTTTTTCCACTACAATTTGGGGTTTTAATTCTGTTGTCTAATATTTCATTCTTTAAAACAAATGAAACACATGTGCCTAGAGAGTTATCCCTTCTGCCCTACGATGGAAAGAATTCCAAAGCATAGTTAGTGTGTAATAACAGAAGGTAATACTAGTAGTAAAACAAGGATTGACTCTGAGCCTAATGGGAATTTCAGCATCACAGTGAATGGTGACTTCGAAGGACTACTACAGAACCACAGACTTCAGCATAAATTAAAACAGGGGTTAAAGACTTCAGAGAAGGATGGGCACAACTATTCAGAGAAATCTCAGGTAACACTCTAAAGGAACAACAGATGCACAGTGGGAGTCACTTGAAAGGGGTTCCCTCCAAGCAAGATGAGGCAAAAGAAATAAATTACCAGAAAAAAAACCAACACCCAAACAGAATGGGCAGGGAAAAATAAAACTTAGGGGAAAAGCAACGACATGGGAAGTTCTAAAGAACAAAAAAATATATTTAAATATGCAAAATACTATTAGCTGTTTCCCCTCTCCACTTCCCCTTCTCATTGAGACACATATCCCATAGTGAATACAACAGTATTGACTAAGAAAAGTTATTAGAAGTTCCACAAGAGATAGTGTGCTTGCAGTAAATGCTGACTGTAACTTCCTCTGTCTAAGAATGAGAAGGTATAATTATAATTTTCAAAGGCATAAAAGATCAGATCTTCCTATACACTTGCCTGAGTAACTATTAGGCTACTCTGTTAGCAGATGCTAAAGGTGAGATGAATGAAGGGATGAATTAAGCTCTACTTTTGATGAGAAATGTTTAACTAGAAAGTTTTCTTGGGACACTAACAGGAATTGTTGAATAGTTAGTACCACATTTCTTACGCAAAGCTACCTGGCAGTCTGGTGTATTTAACTGTTATCACTCTTAAGAGCATGAGAGAGCTGAAAGCCACATACTCGGCAAGAGTTTGATGTTTTATGATGTTAGACTTGCATAAAATGAAACCCCTTCTTTGGCTTCTTCTTGGTGCCAGTGACTTTTCAATGCCCATTTTATGACACTTTAAACATTTGAACATCTTCGTTTTATGTTGGCTTTTTTTCACAGTGGGAACAGATAAACAAACAAAAAACAAAACCAAAACCAAAACAAACAAATAAACCCAAACCAAACCACAAACCACGCAGGAACTTGTAAAAGCCATAAACACGTTTTTTAAAAGCCTTGTCCCTTATAGTTACATTTCTAACAGTCCACCGCACAAGCCACTAAGCATCATTATTTTGGAAAACACCTGAACATACACCCATAACAGGCAGCACACAGGTAATCCTGCATCAGTCACTAATTCTGGATCCAGATCTTCCCATGCAAACTGTCCTTACCAAACTCCTTGAGCCAAGCGTCCAAGCGCAGTGGTGGCCGTTCATGGCTTTCCAAAGAGCTGCTGATTTTGGGAACCAGCTGCCTGCCATGGGAGATGAACTCTATGGTCACCTTGGATAGATACACGGCTGTCCTCAAGACATGCTGACAGCCTATGCAGCAGGTTGTGGACATTTCATCCAAAAATTAAAATTCAGTGAAGTGTTGCACCCTTGCCAGTAATTACGCGGAGCGCCTTGTTCTCCGTTTGTGTTAACGCTTTTGGAAGGAAGAAATGACCATGAGTCCAATTTAGAAGAGCGTGCAAATCACCCGTGTCTCCCTTTAGCTATTCAGGAACTGAAGACAGGTTTAAAAATTAGTTTAAATACAAGGAATAAAGGAATTTAATGGAGTGTTAGTGTGGTATTTGGTTACTGGTAGGCAACTCAGCGAAGCAGCTGAAACAAAAAGTTATTTTTGATTCATTAATGAAGTTCAAGGATTTTTTTGGACATTTTTAGTGCTGAAGATTCCCTGCTTCTCCCTATCCACAAAAGAATTTCTCCTCTGTAAAAATAAGTAGCCAATACCTTCTGTTACACACTTTGAAGCTCTCCCTTCCTTTAATACCTTCACAAGCCACTGGTGTAGAAGAGAGTGACTGCTGCCAAGAATGGTTAAGACTCATCCAATTATGCTTTGTGGGGTTTTTACAACACACGGGTGGGATCTCATCTAGATAGTTTGCAATTAGAGCAACCTGCCATGCAAAAAGTTAATGATGTGTTGGAAAGGATGATATTCCAGTGCTGATTTACAAAGATTTAATGGCCCGCAGTGCAGACAGTGCTGCGTTTCCTAAATGCTTTAGTGCTGGATCTTCATTTTTCCTAACAAGAATAATAAAATTAAGTCAGCCCAACAGAAAATGTAGGACAAATAATAGCGGAGAGAAGAAGTACTGTGTTTTATCATGCTTTTCTGTGCTCAATATCTAGCTAATATGTCTTCTGTCCTAAAACACACTTCCTGAAATAATCCTCTAAGATGCTTCTTAGGAGCAATTGCATAAATCACCTGGAAGCCTACTGTGCTCTGGTTTTCCTGTGGCTTTCACTCAACTGTTGCAGGTTTGAGTGCTCTGAGGACCCTCTCAGCACTATTATACTGAAGGGCTAATATGGGTGCTCTGCAAACACAGGGATTTTCAAAGATGGTAAAAACTTAATTCCTTAAGACGAGAACAAGTTGAAATATTTTTTGTAGTTGAAACTTATGAGGACTGAGCATTTGTGTTTTCCGATCGATGCAGGCAGGGATTCTGTAGTACGTGCTCACAGATACTTAACTTTGACAAAAGCAAAGGCCCCCCAGTGATGAAATGACAGGAGTTTGAAATATTGGAGTATACTGTATCTTCGCTCACATCCCAGTCCTTTGGTACCAGACATATTTGGCAGTGCCAAACATCTGGATGAACTGAGAGCAACAGACACTTGCGTTTCAGTGTATAAATGTTTTTATTTATGTTGCTTCTTATGTGAGGACTGAATTATAAAGATCACTTAATTTCAAGACCTCCTTGTTTACCTAGGATGTCTCTGTAGACAAAATACAGAGAAAGGCTCTTCTGAGACAAGGTTCATTTTTGGATTTACTCTCTGATTCTATATTGATCAGGAAGCACATGGAGATCAGTCTTTTCTTTTAGCTACTTGGTTTAAGGCAGCTTGAATACTGGAGGGATATAAACCAAACATGGGTTGTAGGTACATGTGAGTCTTTGAAAGGTAATATATAGTTTCAGTCTAAATCTCGTTTGCTTAAAATGTCAAGTTTTTCACATAACTGGACACAGTTAGAAGGATTTCTTCAGCAGAGGTCCATGATTATGGTAGATGGCTCAGAACTGATATATGGTTGAAATATGATGAAAAATGTGCACGACTCCTGTCTTCAGCAAGCCAATGAGGCCTGGAGCTATTACTACCTCACCTTAGCTGGAAAAGCATGGAGAACTATTCTTACACATGTATGTGCAAGTTTTCTTAAACCTGCCAAAAGGAGAGGTTATCCTTTACATTTTTTTTTGTGCTAGAAAACTATTTGCAAAGCGTAATTCCCAGTGGCCAGACTCCTCTACTACTGTGCTGTCTGAGCTAACATACAAATATGCTCACGACTTTCTCATATGAGAGCAGCTCATGTGAGTAGTGTAATGTTGGTAAGCGAAACAAATCCCTACAGGAGCTCCTAACGGAGAGACTATCCAGGTTGGCCACAAGTGACAGGAAATATTTGCTGATGAGGTGCTTCACTCATTCTTATTTCTGTCATAACAAAGCAGCTTAACCTGAAACTCAAAATGGATGCAAACTAAGCACGCAATACTCATTTTATGAAGAATAATAGAAAAAGATTGTCGGGTTCCATTACCTGGTAGGTTTACTGCATGTATGTATACACGGAGCTTAAATCTGGAGATGACAATTTCAAGTAATATCTGTGTGTTACATATTGGTCTCTGAGTTCACTAAATAATGTTAATGTGCCTACTTTTTCATAACTTAAAGCACAGAAGCAAATCAAATAACCTAAACAGTTCCCTTTGTTGACACATGCGATTCTCAAAATCGTTACTTCCATGTACGTGGTAATTCATATACACAGTCATTTTATGAAGCGGAAAATAAATAATGCCTCTTGAATGTTCACAACTCAAGCCAGACAGCCATTTTTGAGATTATTTCATATTTTAGATAACATCTATTTTCCTCTCTAAAGACAAGGGCTGATGCCTAAGGCTAGACATCAACATCTTTTTATCCAGAGGTGTTAGGGACCACGTCTTGGCACTTGTTGATCAACACCTACCCTGCACAGGAGAGACTTGGTTCCCACTGCCCCATCTGCACAAGTAGACATATTTCCTGGGAGCTGCTGGGCATTAACCCTGGAGGTTAACTAACTCTGCGTGCCGGGACTGAAACCCTGGCTCTCCTCGTCCAGGGCGTGCTGCAACCACCGGACACCAGATAAGTCTCTTTCTCTCTTATATATACCAGGGATATAACGTGGGTCTTACAGGTAGCAGAAGTTGTAGGCTTGAATCTGCTTGGGTAGAGGACGAAAATGAACCTGGACTGCCATATTTCAAGGAATTGCTGACTTTTTACAGATATCCCAACCCCATGTTAAGAAGACTGCCCAGCATACTCGCTGTACCTCATGCAGTCTAATCTGGCAAGTGTGAGCTTTCCTGGTGAGATGGTTGTTTCTGGGTTTTCACCACACTAGTTAAAAAAGTGCCTGGGTTGGATCAGTCCTGCCCAACACCGGGGCACACCTGTAACCTCAGAGGAACAAACCCGCAAGGCTCAGCTGCCTCCTCTGGGAGGTGATGAATGAACAGAGGTTGTTGCAGATTTTGACTTGAGTTGAATTTAGGCACTGCAGTTTCCTTCCAAGCCTTAAATTATAATGAAGATCTAGCTACTTCAACAGCTGCTTAGATCTTTGCTCTAAGTAGCCAGATATGGACTTTGGATGCCCATTAAGATAATTGGAATAAAAATGAGGCAAAGACCATGTGTTATATGGGGAAACAATGTGATTCAAAGCCCAAAAGGTTTCCAGTCGAGTACCAAATCCTTTCCGCATTTACTTCAAAGGAATTACTTCAGCTGCAAATGTCAAGCTACAAACGAGCTGTTCAATAAGATGTTCTTACAAGTGGTGACACAAGTATTAGCCTAGTTTTGGAGGAGTTTCAATCACGTTTCCCTGTCTGATCTCTCCCTGGCCAGCATTTCCAGTTCCTGCCCGTACTCAACTGGCAGCAGTGGGCAACACAGTGGCTCACCACCCACGTTTGTGCTCACTGGCTGGCTCTCTGCCCTCTCCCGAAATTAATACGGAGCTGGGGTACTAATGACTGCCTTTTCCCCAATGAGGACAAAATTTCCCCTCTGATCAGCCACCGCCCTTCATATTGCTGAGCTCTTCTCTTGCAACTACGTCAAAGTTGGCTGAAATTGTCCTCAGCTTCAAACATTACTGCAGGAGGACTGAGAGGGAGACGGCCTGGCAGTGTGGCTGGATAGGGTCCCCTAGGGCAACCAGGGCATTTACCATCAGCAAAAAGTAAAAATGAAGACGATAAACAGCTGTACTCCTTCCCCACAAAACCCATCATCCCCTTTGAGAAGAGAGGCCCGTAATGTCAGGCTGTGCTTCTGCGTACATGGCAGTATTGGCTCACATTAGTGGCTGTGGTGAGATCCACAGGGATTTTTTGCTGGTAAACAGAATCCATTTCTATCTTGTCTGCAGGTAAACATACTTATCTTCCAGCATAAACAAGCCATCTTGCTCTTTTAGAAATAGCATGGAAAGTTTCAAATGAAACTAGGTTCAACTGAAGAATATTAATGTATATTCAGGCATGAAGAATTCAATTTCCCCCAAATTGCTTTGGAAGAGACAGTAAGATCTCTAGAGGTCTCAAAGCATTTTCCCCTCAATCACAATTAGCATTTAATTAAAATTAGGTGACTTTATTGGTAAATAAAAAATAAATAGAAATGTACAATGCACGCTAGGTTGGCAAATATCTAAGCGTGTTTGCCTACATTCATACACTGTTAAACAAATTCATGTGTTCAATTTTACAAAAAAAATATTAATAATTGAGAATGGATTGCATTCATAAATCACTGTGGGACAAAACAGGCTGTGAATCTGCAAAGGGGATTGACTGCATACTCCCTCCTCACGCTGACTGAAGGGTAGCTTATCCTATTTTACTGAAGTGGCGTAACTCATGTTTATCATAGGTGAAATAAAATACCTTTTTTTGTATAACTGTCCTCTAAGGATGTGTTAATCTGCAAGGAGTGCCACAGATGATCAGTGTGCCATCCAAAAACTAACTAATTCAGGCAACATCCCTCCTTGAAGCAGCAGAGTAACAATAAAGAACGGCGCTGTGGTTAAGGGCAGAACCGCACAGCGTTCGCTTTTGTAACTTTGGGTAAGTACCTCGACCTTCACACTTCATTTTTCCATGTCTGCAAAACAAAGAAAGATACTAATTGCCCACCCCACGTGAATATTGTAATTCCTAACTGCCAATTTAACACTGGTAGAAAACCTTTGCTTCTTTTGCAAGCAAGAAGGGAAATCTGAGAATCAGGAATGCAGCCCAACTTCCCAGCTTTTGTCCTGCCTTTTATCACTCAAACCTCACACCATTTCTTTCAATACTTCTGTTGAAAATCTAGTCTTTTTAGTCCGTTGCTTGGTTATTTCACAAGAAGAATCAAAAGATATTTTTAATCTTTACACACTGCATGTGCGTTCCTGTTTATGTAGTCTGAGAAACGGTTTCCTCCAAAAGGATACTGGAAAGGTTCTCAAATAAACATGTCTGCTCTTCTTATTTGAATACTGGCTTCTGCATTTTTCTGAGATTCACCACCTATCTCAGTATTAGAGATTATTTGACCAGTGAAAGACTGTTTTGGCATCTGAACTTGAAGGGGACAGAGGTTGGTATCAGGAGCAGCCCTGATCAGCCTGGAAGAAAGAAAACATTCTGAACGATTTTTCCTGTCTGACTTCCCTATCTGACCAGGTATCACATAATGAATGGAAAAATATTTATTTATTTTTTTAAAATGCAGCTTCTGCTCCCTGGTAAACAAAGTGCGCAGGCGGAGCAAGAGGGATCTCATAGTCAAACCAGCTCAGGGCTCAGAAGTGCCCACCTCAAGCATATGCACGTAGCAAACATCTTTACATATACACGCAAACAAGCAAGTACCTACAGGACAGCACGATGGGGGAAGTTCTCATACCTTCTCTAGAAAACCAGCATGGCTGGCAATGAGAAGGCGAAGTTCAGGATCCTGAAAAGAGGTAACAAGGCAAAAAGCAGGATCACAACTTCGGGCTTCGGGAAAGCAGGGTGTTGAGGGACCTGCTTAGAGGAAACTCATGGCATACAGCCCTGGAAAGGAGAGGGGTCCAGGACATCTGAGTGAAGTTCAAGGATCACCTCCTCCAAACTCAAGAATGGTTCACCCTCATGAGGAAATCAAGCAGAGGTAGCAAGTGCAAAAAAGGAGCTTCCAAAAAAACCCAAAAAAAACATAAAAGGAAGTATACTGGAGGTGGAAGCTGGGACAGGTGACTTGGGGGAGTGTAGACACTGTCTGATTATGCAGGAATGGGGTTAGGAAAGCCAAAATCTACCGGGGAGGAATGTGAAAGGCAGCAAAAAGGGCTTTGACAGGTCTATCCTTAGCAAAAGGAAGACTAGGGAAAATGTAGACCCATTGCTGGATGGGGTAGGGACCTGGGGATAGATGACATGGAAAAGGCTGAGATACTTGACACCTTCATTGCCTTGGTCTTTACTAGTGAGATTGGCCTTCAGCCATCCTCTGAGACCTATGGGCAGTCTGGAGCAAGGAAGACTTCCCTTGGTGGAGGAGGATCAGTTTAGGGAATATTTAAACAACTGAACATGAACAAATCCATAGGACTTCATGGGATGCACCCATAGTGCTGAGGGAGCTGGAGGATGTCTGCTCTTGATTATCTTTGAAAGGTCGTGCTGATGGGGAAAGGTTCCTGAGAACTAGAAGAAAGCAAATGTCACTTCTGTCTTCAAGGAGGGCTAGCAGGAGCATCAAGGAAACTACAGGCTGCTCAGCTTCACCTCAATTCCTGGGAGCATAACGGAGGAGGGGATTATTCCTTCCCAGGTGCATTTCACATTGCTGAGCTCCATGAGGTTTCTGTTTGTCCATTTCTCCACCTTATTGAGATCTCTCTGAATGGTGGTACACCCATCTGGTGTCTCAACTCCTCCTCCCAGTTTTGTATCCTCTGACAACTTGTTGGTATGTAATGAAAAAGTTAAACAGTATTTTATTCAGCTGTGATCCCTGGGGTACTCCACTGGTGACTGGCCTCCAGCTCGACTTCATGATGCACAGATTTATGAAGGAGAAATCATGCCTGACCAGTCTGATAGCCCTGTACAATGACATCACTGGGTCAGTGGGTGAGGGGAGAGTACTGGATGTTGTTTATCTCAAATGTATTAAGGCTTTTGGCACTGTGTTCCATAACGTCATCGTGAAGGACAGGTTAGATGAAGAACAAGATGAACTGCAAGGGTGGCTGATACACCAAGAGGGTTATGCTGCCATTCAGAGGGACCTCAACAGACTTGAGAAATAAGTAAACTTGAACTTCATGAAATTTGATGATGGGAAATGCAAAATCCTGCACCTGAGGAAGAACCCCAGGCACCAGTATAGGCTGGGGCTGGACAGCTGGAAAGTAGTCTTGTAGGAAAGGACCTGTGGATCCTGGAGAATAAGCTGACTGAGCTGGCAATGTGCCCTCAAAAAAGGCCAACAGCCTCCCGGGCTGCATTAAATAGAGCATTTCCAGCAGAACAGAAGAGATGATTTTTCATCTTTGCTCAGCCCTAGTGAGACACAGCGGGAGTGCTATGTCCAATTCTGGGCTTCACGGTACAGGAGACATGGACATACTGGAATGAGGCCAGTGTATAAATGGACATGGGCATAGACATACCAGAGTGAAAAGTTATTTAAGGGATAGGAGCATTTAACCTACGAGTAGTGGCCAAGAGAGCTGATACAGTTCAGCCTGGAGAAGAGAGGGGTCAGGGGGATCTCATCAATGTGTATAAATACCTGGTGGGGGAGGTGGAAGGAGTAAAGAAGACAGAACCAGACTTCTCTGTGACAGGACAAGAGGCAGTGGGCACTAATTGAAACAAGGAATTCCATCTAAATATAAGAAAATACTTTTCTACTATGTTAGTATTGAGCATTGGCACAGGTTGTCCAGAGATTGTGGAGTCTCCATTCTTGGAGGTATTTAAAATCCAGCTGTACACAATCCTGGGCAACCTGCTCTAGCTGACCCTGCTTTGAATAAAGGGATTAGACTAGACGATCTCCAGAGGTGCCTTCCAATCTCAAGCATTATGTGATTCTATGAAGGACATAAAAGTGAAAGAATCGTTCAGTTTGTTCAGTAGGCTGAATGCATTAGCTCTCTTGAGTTTCAAAGTCCTAGTCTGGGGAGAACAAAGTAAGTACCACTGAAGAATATGACCCCAAACTGAGAAAACAGGAGGAAGGGACATACCTATTAGATAATCTCAAAATAGCAGCAGCTGCACGCTGGCATACATGGACTGAGCTTTTTCTAGCTAGGTCATGTAAGGAGATGAAGGGGATAGGGGAGAGTACTGGAGTAAACTACAGCAGTGCAAAAGGAAAAGCAAAGAGACTTTGAATTGAACTGTGAACTTTTTGCTCATATTAGTACAGATTTACTACACCATGTGCATACCTGAAGCATCTGTGAAGGTCATGAGTCATTCTCCACCGTGGTCTGTGCAAGGAACTTACATTGTCATTTAACAGATGTTTTGAGTTTCTTTCAGCTCTATACTTTTGCTGAAGGTGTACACATACTGACAGCACAGCAGAGCTGCAGTTATCCCTGGTCCAAGGCCAGCCCTAGAGAGTAGATGGCTTCATCATAGTCCTTTCTGTGTTACTGTCTCCCCAATCTCATGTGCATCTCCCTGACAGAGATGTTAGAAGATTAAGAGATGGATTTGCCACCGCAGGAGAGTTTGCCTTGAGGAAAGAGGTCCTCAGAAACAGAACAGTGGGACAGATACTGTGGAGCACTCTCACCAGCCTCCTGACTCAACTGCAGCTTCACTGCAGAAGGGTCAGGCTCAAGCCTGGGCTCAAATGCAGCTGGGATTTAACCCCAAAGATCCGACCGTGCAAACAATTTCAACTTCTAAATGAAGTACGCATATTCCTGTAAGCCCTTCAGAGCCTGTGAGAAGCACTGGGCAAAACCACATGTAAGAGTGTACATTAAGACCACAACACAGACAAATCTGAGTGGTAAGGATGAAGCATAAAGGATTGCCTTCAGACACATTTTGATTGGTGGTCTAGAGTGTGCTTTTTAGCCAAGGCTATTACACAGTTAGAAGCAAAAGTTTTTTTCTTGTTTCTTTGCATTTCATTTAGCAGTAGTCAGCATGCCACAGCTAATCAGGCTGTACACTGGTGCCAGGATTTACCCTGAAGTTGTAAAGATAGTTACAAACAGGTATTGAAAAGCAGAGCGCATACCGTTTCTGGCTGTGTCTGCTTAGGCAGAGTGGTAGATGACCACTGCTGCTAAACAAACACATGCACCTACAGACATAAATGACAAACACACGCACCTACAGACATAAATGACAAACACATGTACCTACAGACATAAATGACAAACACATGCACCTACAGACAAAAATGACAAACAAGCCACTCAAGGAAAAAAAACAGCAAATGCCTTATGAGCAAAGGGAACAAGAGCCAGTGAAGATAACTGTAGTCAAAGGTTTCTGGAAGCAGATACTACCTCAGTGTTCTATGTGCGCTGTATTTCACCAAACTTTGCTTTGCTTTAGCAAGCACTAAGAACCACACAGAAACAACTGAAGTCCCAGACACCCACAGATGGCGAGGGGTTTACCTAGCAGGAGATCACTAGGACAGCAGCTTTGTTGTTTCTCCATCCCCTCTCTGTTTCACTCACCTCTCAACAAGACGTTTCCTGCTATTTGCCCCTTTGCACTCCTGCTCCTGTCAAGTTGTAACATCATTTATCTTGTGCAGAGCCACTTCTTCCTCACTTAACATTTCTGGCAGCCACTTTAAGTCAGTGTTGTTGCCCTGCCTTAAATGGGACTGCAGGATCTCAAGTCACATAAGTACCTTATCCCACATATAAAATTTCAAGTTTGGTGTTGAAAATAAACAGCATCCTTCGGTGGGAGATACTCTATTAGGATCAACCCTGGCTCAAATCTTTTTATCAAAGTAATATTACTACAAATGAAATATGTGGTGTCTCTGCAATTGTGTCCTAAATTATAGACGTGAAAATGAAATTGCTTTCTAATTGGAAACATTCTTCCATTTCTTGGAAGTCCGAAGGAAGTTTATATGGAGTGAGGCATCATCAGCTTCTCTAGTATCCATTTAAAAGGGAATGTCTACCATTTGCCCTAAATGAACATTTGACACCTTTATTTAGATACACCCTTCACATATCAAGACAATGTAATTTTTCTACAAAATTAGATATGCTTAAGTTAACTGCAGAAAGACAGAACGGGTGAGCAATTTGAGGAGGGCCAGGCAGTGGTATGCAGGAAAAGACCAAGACTGGATACACAAAGTACGGCACCTAATCCACCTTTTGCAAATGTGACAAATGTCCTTTTTATCACACTACACTCCTCCTCTGAAAAGGACAACATCATCCACAGAGCTGATCTTGCCACAAAGAAAATGTGCAGAATGAGGTCTTCAATCAGCTCTTCACACCCCTGGCCATGTACTTTCAAGTTATTTTAAAAATACAACTGCCCCCCCTTCTGGCCAAGGAGGACTCCCAAAAATGGTTTTGCAAGACATTTCAATTCAATTTTAAAATGCAGTTCAGTTCATAGAAGTTAATTAGACTTGTTTTAGGATATAAACTCGCAATCAAATCACAGAACTCCCATTAAGTTTCAAAACATTTCTATGCTTATTTAGAAAAAGTGAAGATTTTCCTTTGCTTACGTAATGCCATATTCTGGGCTAAATACGTTCATCCATGAATTTCTCAAGATAATGGTGAGGTTGTAACAATTCTGGATATTATTTACTATCACAGGACCAGGCTTCCCATAACCTTCTAGACACACAAGGGCCTACTTGGTCAGGAGCGGTGCCAGCTCAGGTCACTGCTAGTGACACAGGGACAAACGTGCCGTGCTCTGCCACGGCAGGAGAAACGCTCTTAGACCCAAACCAGGCTGCTGTAGGTGGTCAGTCACCTGGTGGGTTACTCCTCCATCTAGATGATCAATTCACAGCTAATAGTGATGTAATGATGCCAATGTTTCAACTGATAGCTTGGAAGGAAGACTACTTAAAGGACGGTGACTGGTGGAATACAAGTATTTTAATGACCACTTTTTAGTTGACTTTTCAAAATAAATCTTGTGAACAATCCAGGTACCCGTTTATATGTCATGTGGATAACAGCATTTAGTAAGAGGGCAAGAAGCCAAGAATGAGAAGCAGCACGATCCTTCTCAAAAAGTCCTGTCTTTTCATTGTGGAAGAGCAAGTTATTTAGGAAAGCAAATTCTGACTTTCTTTCTCCTCTCTTTCTGGTTAGGTGAATTTTTTTTCTTCAGTATAGTTCCTATATCCTTTTCCTGATGCTGAGATGCTAAACTGCAATATATAAAGCTTTTTTTTTCCTAAATGATTACTCCTACCTGATACGGTAATAGAGACAAGACAGAAAATGCCTCCTCAAGCAATGTCACAGTTTAGTGAAGCCTCAATGAAAATTCACGTAAGGAAATGAAAACCTAAACAACATTGAACGACATCACTCCCATGCGCTCTGTACACATTTAGTATCCATAGCTTTCTGATTTTTAAAAGGAACATTAGCAAATAGGAGAAATATTACTTAAAAAACCAACAAAAAAGCATAATTCTGTGTTATAAATGTTGTTATCAATTAAAAAATTACTTTTGGGCTTTGTCCTCACCATCAACACGTTGAGAAGCAGATGAATACAAATTTTTTAATGGCAAATCTTAGATTTCAATCAAAATGATGGTTACTCTTCTGAATCTGATACACCTGCAGAACCAGGCAGTTGGCTGATATGTGGTCTGTAGCACACCTTTACAGTTAGCATTGGACTGTTTGGTCAAGTCCTCCCCTTTAACTGCTACAATTCTTCCACATGAAAAATTAAGCAACAAAAATTATGAAAGTGTCAAAATACCTGATTAATCATCTGTTGCAATTTTTCTCCAGACCCTGAAACAGAAAGAAAATAATTAGCTTGTACATATTTTAATAAATATGACCATGTACATACAGAAAAAAAACAATAAATTCAGCAAAAATAATAAAACCTTATAATTAAGAAACAGAATTTAACATGTACAAATGGCTTGAAACTTCAAAATGGAAATCCACCTAAAGTAAAAGAAACACAAGTCCCTCTTAAGCTGTGATAAAAAGAAGATTGAGATAGGTAACTAATCTTACTAACCTGGAATCCCACAAGAAATGATAACATTCAAAGTAAAGACAACAAATTTCAAATACGTGCTATGAAGCATCTTAATGTTGTGAGGTGTTCTGCTGCATGAGAGACTGGTAGCATCCAGCTCAGGTTTTGACCGTTGGAGGAGAAAAGCAGCTTCTGCCATTACCCTAAAATAAAATCGCATGCCTGTGTCGAGACTGAGGTTGGGCACCAGCTGGCGTAAGGGAGAAATTCTATACTGATAATATCCTCGAAGTGGCAAGTTGAATTATGGTCTTGCTTACTTATTCTGGCCTTCTTCTGCAGCGTCCTTCAGCGTGCTCCTGAAGACAGGATCAAAGCCTCAGCAGAACATCGCTTTTCTACAGCCATCTGGGACCCCAGCGACGTTCACTGTTCCCAGGCTCTGGTTGTCAAAAGGGCAGCTGGTATCAATTATCTGCCCTTTGCTATTGGAGACCACGTATTGGGGAAAGTCAGGAATTTCACACTGACCTATCCAGCAAGGCTACGTGTACCCAGAGGGGTTTTGAAAGTAGTAATGATAGGACACTGTTTACAATTTATCAGAACCACTCTCAGCTGTCAGCGGAGCCACCCTAGCATTGGGTGGCTGCCACCTCCAGCACTGGAAATGATACTCTATTGCAACAGAATTTGTTTGTACTGATATGTGTGGCACAAGATAGAAATTTTAAAATGAGATTAAAATATTTTAAGTGTCAAAATGCGGTATAAAGACTCTATTAACTAAAGGAAAATGATCTTCCCTACTTGTCCCCGAGAACACTCCTCTCCTCAATGAAAACATTATAGATAATTCAAATAAAGATAATCACTTTAGGCTGTATTATAAAGATTGTCTCTTATGATAATTATTTCCTGCATTCTTGTGTTTTGTTTTTATTTGCTAGATATAAAAATTACTTTTTTATTGGCTAAAAAAAATCAACCCCAACTATCATTTAGGGGATACTTCTCAAGACGTATTCCCTTGTTCATTGAGTTCGTCTTTGAGAGAAATTGAATTTATTCTTGTAACTAATATTTTAACCAAATAGATTGTCGGTAATAGAAGATTAAAGGAGTATGTGTTTTTAGCATTCTCTAATGATACACAAGTTGCTAGGAAAGCAGAGTGTTTGAAATCTCTGGTTAGATCAACACTATTTTGCTCAAAGGTTTGTGGACTTTGAATACTGATGCTTTCCTGTTTCCCAGTACATTTGTTTTTAGGCTATTTTGATTCACTTTAAAGGAATTTTAATAACTTTCTGTTGACAGCATGGACAGCTGGTCTTGAGAATTAGTGAAATTCACTTGCTGACTGAGGAAGGAAGTGACATCAATGAGTTTCTAAAGTCAGCCCTGGGGGGAGAGCACGCTCCGCCAGAGTAGCCTTTCATGCCATTGTACTTCCAATGATGCCTCAAGATGCAAATTGCATTATCAATCAAACTTGTGGTTTCTACCTCAGAAAAAGAATAATAAAAAAGAACGGAAAGACTTGGAAAGACCTCTGTGGCCATTCCTGATGCTGCTAAGGAAAAGGTAAGGAAGAATTTATGGTAGTTCTTTCTCGTTCACTCTTAGTTCTTTCTTCTGGCAATTTAAATACTACAGTATCAAGGAAAAGGCAGTTGCAGAAGTGTCTATACGATAGACTCGTAATGATGACATGGGTTAAACAGGATAGAGATTGACTAGACTATTAAGTATAGAAGAGAGATCAAATTCAGGGTCACCAGCAAATTGAATACTATGTTCTCCATCTATTCGTTAGATGATCCTTGTCCTCAGCACAGAACAGCTACATGCATTTGGCATAGTCAGCAGTTGTGCTCAGAAGAGACTAAGGTCTGTAATAACAGAAATGCTGCAAATTAGGGTAGAAATACATTGGCACCAGTGTATGGAGAAACCTGCAAAGTCCTGGTTACTTTTGTTTTAGGAGAAAAGCTACAGAAAGCAGCGAAAACCCATGAACAGCATCTACAGTGTTGAATGGCGTTTCAGTTGATGGCTACTAGTAGGGCAGTAGAAGGCTTCGTCATCAAAAATAGCCAGAATTTTGCTTGTCCTACTTTTACTTTCCTTCTTTCTTTCTTTTTTTTGATAAATCCCCAGAATTCTCTTACATTGACTAGTAAGTAATTATGTTTTATTAATAGTGTCCTCAATTTTAAGAAGGAGGTTTCCATTTAGGTGCTTTGCGATCACTTGCGGTGACCGTCATCATTCACTAGGAGGATTCGAGAAGCTCCACTAGAGAGAATGCTCCGTATTCAAAGGACATCAGGCAATGGGACTCCGATAAAAGCGGAACTGTCAGAACATGCCAGCCAGTGCCACAGGCAACACCTGTGTTTGTCTCATGAAATGAAGGGAATTCTTCAGACTTGCCAGCAGTTTCATTACCGGTAGATCTACACATGCTAAATGCAAAAATTTTAACAGCTCTTCCAGAGCCACTGCAATGAGGTATCAGCTTATGCAAGATGAATGGATGCATGAACATCAAACTAACTGGGCAATTTACTGCCATCTGCAAGCTTACCTAGAAACTGCATGTAAATGGCTTGCTCCTCTCCTGTGTTTCTCCTGCAACTTCTCTTTTCTACCTGTTATCTGGAAAACTGTTCCTAAATGGGCTCAATAGTGCCATCTGACTAGCCTTGGAAACACGAGTAAATCAAAAGGCCTTAATTACAGACAACTACTCTTCACTGATACTTTTGAGTTAAAACATGTATTTATCAGTACCAACTAGGATCATTTTCTGAGGCTCTCTTCTCCTGCTGCTCTAATTGAGGGTAAACTGGTGCAACTGGATTCCAATCACGGTTTTGCATCACAACTGGAGAAGCAGTCCTCTCCTAATTCATTTTTAGTGATTTTCTTTTATCTCCCCAGTTGCAAAAAGTATTACAGATGGTTAAGATAAATGACCTTCTTGGGTTGACTTCAAGCTCCATCACTTTAGAAAAAGGAAAAATTACAGCAAACACTCTTTGAGAGATTTCTCTGTATTTTCATACACTAATTAGTATACTAATTCCTGTTTCCAGGGCAAGTTGGGTTTTTAAATATTTGGTTTTGATTGTTTGTTCTTATTATAAGGAAGATTCCCGTACTGAGAGGAATGCTATATGTTTTCTAAGGCAACTGACCACTGCAAGACACCTGCAAGAACGTGCCTTAACTGATGCTGTCACGAGGAACTGCAACGTTGACTCCTCAGCCTCATGCACACAACCTACACAGAGAACAACACGTAATTATGCACACTATGCCCTGCTTACCTCCGTACAAAGGAATGTGATATTTGTGCAGGTTTACAGATTAATCTGCTGTAATTCCTTTTAATGTTAAACTACTTCCAGCTCAACTATAATTAAGATCACCAGGTACAACAAAAGATTCAGATTGAAAATATGAGTACACTCCAACAGAACAAATAACAGCTTGATGTTGTTTCTTATGTTCAAATAGTTGGATACATTAAGGATTTTGACAGCCTGTTTGTTCCCTAAGTATGTAGCAGGAGGAAAGAAAAGGTTTCATTTCAGAAGGCAAAAGACTACTACTGCATTTAATTAGAGTTTAAAATTCCTTAAACACACAGATCTGCCAATTTATGTGACGTGACTGCTACAAGTCATAGCAACAAAGGATTTTTTTTTTTCTCCCAATTTATACTTTAAGCAACCACCATCAACATCAATACAATGAAGACTTTGGAATAAAAAGTTTGTTTCCTTAGGTCTTCAGATAATTCCACTAACATTTGTAATGTGGCAGCAAGGCAGAGGATGAACTGAAATGCCGTGCCTGTCTCCCTGTTCACAAGCGACTGAAAGTTTCAAAGCAGATTGAGAAAAGTGGGGAGAATCCTGGGGGGCAAGGGGGACTCTCAGATTTGCTCTGCAACAGGCATATTCAGTTCACTACAAGTGAAATGGCACTACTAAGAAATAATTTTTAAAGAGGGAATTCAATATTCTCGTGTTAGTTTAATTTTGGTTTTCCAGAAACACTAACAACTTCGGATTTTACTTTATTTTTATAGACCTAAATAAACATACACAACTTCCTCGGTCATGATCCACCCCACTTTCATCACTGATTTCCTAATCTACCAGAGCAGATTCTGGGAAGCAAATGAAACTGAAGCACTCGATCGTGACAAACTTCTGCAGCGATTTCCCGTGGCACCAGAGCCTGAGGAAGAAACACTCAGATTTGTTTTTCAGACTTACAATGGAGAAGGTGTGACACTAACAGATTATCTTCTGTGAAAGGCTGTATCTAGGCACACAAAGATTAAAATATTTAGGACAGAACCATACATTTCCTATAAATTATCCACAGAATCTCTGAGATCTGTAAGCAGCACAGCTCCTGCAGATACGCATGGCATTTCCTCCTTCTAACATGGAATTTAGAAAACTGAAGCTCCTCATTTATAGCATTGCCTTCAAAACCTACTTTAGCTTACTTTTGCACCTCTGTGATAATTATGCAGCTGAATATGATGACAATGGCCTAAAATATATTAATCACATCTTCACGGCGTTGCATAATCCTCCTCAGTTGTCACAACGCCAACTCATAAGTTGCCCTGGCAGTAGGAAACATAAAAAGGAACCCAAGTTGATACTGATTGAAGCAAATGAAGGAAAGTTGGCCATCTCAAAACACTGAAAGTCTCACAGCATTCCAAGGTCTCCCTAGCTAATTTTTCGTGATTACTTTTGATATGAAAACAGACCTTTAATTGTCAGTCTCTAATAAGGATGCAGAACTGTTCCCTGGGAGGTTCAAAGGACCCTGGGAAACTAAACATTTATGAAAGCTCAAAGTAGCCAAGTGTCTTGTGTTGATTAACATACACCATTCAGTTTCCACCTAACAAAGTCATAACAAGAAGAAACCCCAAAGGAAAAAAAAAAAAAAGGGCCCACAAAGAAACATTAGTCTTAATAGGACTGAGGGCTCTCATTCATTAATTCTGTTGTGCGTAAAAAGGAGGTGGGGGTGTAACTCAAATCCATTCCTGGACCAAATCCTTCATTGACTCGCACCGTGTAACTGTACTTACAGCAAGGACATGTTAGTTAATTAAAAATATGAAGTTTTACCTGCCCTCTACCTCATCAGCATCAACAAATAATTTCAAATGGGACAGAATTTCCAGGATGTCGATTAACAGAATGAGTAGACAGGCTTGTTCACCAGTTTACTTCTAGAAGGTTGTGCTTTATACATCTGGGAAAGGGCAAAACAAGAATTTGTCACCTTTTTTATTTAAGGATGGAAGATTTGAGATAAAGGAAACACACCAGGCCAGATGTTGGTTTTAACATTAACACAAGGTTCGTATCACGGTTTGGCTGCTTTCCAGCTGAACACCATGTATATTTTCAATGCTGATTTGACATTCATCATCCTGTGTCCAACAAGAATAATAGTTTGTTTCCTCTTTTTTTTTTTTTTTTTTTTCACAGCCCACTATGCAACTGCTTTGAAATGCTGTTTCCTTTTACCCAGCGACTTTATATCTTTTTCAGATGCTTGCTCTTTTAAAGGACTGCATAGAACAAATCATGGATTCCTACTCATCTGCAATTAGGCAGGCAAAGATCTGGTAATTATGGCTTAACAGATGCATTTCCTCAAACTTTACCACAATGTGATCCAAATCCTAAGGTAGAAAGTACCTCAGTTCTTAGACTGCAAGGGCTGTTGCTTTTTCATTTGAAATCGTATGGACTACCAGACTGCACTTTCATGTTGCTAGTTATGTATGGTGCTTTATGGTGCTTTATATTACAATCATCTAGAGAATAGGTCACATAATCTGTTAAAATGCCTTTTTGACTACGCTCCAGTGTCGAGCTCAATTGCTTATGCAGTTATTTCCACAAAATAGGTTTCTGGGCTTTGACACAAATGATGGAGTTTCCACCCATCAGCTAGTCCATCGCAGTTTCCTAGATCAAGGTTCTTAGTATGTGTTAAATAAAGGATGGTTGATTCTGATTTTTTTCCACTGAAGGAAAACTATCTGTTTACTCTAAGAACAGTACAGTAAAAGCTGTCATGAAGGTGAAGACCATGGAGAGCAATTAAAGCTTTAATCTACATACTCAAACCCCACACAGAAATAAAGCCATGGACACACAGCTATCTTTTTAATATAACCGGTTAATGATCTTACACAGCAGAAGCTTTGTGTTGCACTCACACTTGGCCTGAAACGTTGCAGTAGTTTGGCTTTGGTTCCTGGTTGGTTTCTGTTCCTGGTAAGAACATATTGTCCCCACCCAGATGAGGAATGTGACTGCTATAGGAATTTGCAGTCAGATTAACCATGTTGAGGCAAAGTCACATAAAGTCACAACCATTCAAATTGGCATTTCCTAAAGAAGGTCAGTTGTTGGTTTTTCACTTATAATGAAGATCATAGAATCATAGAATAATTAAGGTTTGAAAAGACCTCTAGGATCATCAAGTCCAACCTACTACTCAATGGCTCCATGATCACTAGGCCATGCCTTGAAGTGCCATATCCAATTGCCCTTCGAACACTTCCAGGGATGATGACTCCACCCTGGGCAGGCTGTTCCAATGCCTAACCACTCTTTCAGTAAAGAAATTCTTTCTAATGTTCAATCTAAACCTCCCCTGGCACAGTTTGTGGCCATTACCTCTCGCCCTATCGTTAGTTACTAGGGAGAAGAGGCCAACACCCGCCTCACTACAACCTCCCTTCAGAGAGCTGTAGAGAGCAGTAAGNCTCCCTTCAGAGAGCTGTAGAGAGCAGTAAGGTCTCCTCTCAGCCTCCTCTTCTTCAGACTAAACAATCCCAGCTCCCTCAGCCTCTCGTCATAAGACATGTTTTCCAAACCCTTCACCAACTTCGTCACCCTTCTCCGTATCCACTCCAGCACCTCAATGTCCTTC